>CM021732.1:85511261-85558478 GCA_011075105.1 Heteronetta atricapilla
TTTTTTTTTTTTTTCCAATAAAATCAACTTTTTAAAAAATTATTATTATTATTATTATTATTATTATTTTTCTGTGGGAAACTTCTACATGTTTTTTCTGCAAAAGGGAGGAAAGGTGATCATTGTGTGTAAATCTTTCATAGCATTAGCATTTTCAGCTTTTAGGGAAATTGGTCTGAAAAAAGGCACATTTGGCCATGAAAACAAGTTGAACTCACTTGGGAGGCTGATCAGTGACTGCTGCAAGTCAGAGGGGTTCTTTTGTTTTTGCTCTTTTCTTTTACCACGGCTTTTGTAAAATCCATTAATCCATTATCTTCTGTTGGGAGAGAGACCTGCAGTTAAACCGTTCAATAGTTTACTAGTGTTTCGGAATTTAAATTATTTTTATAAAAGAACACTTGCTATACTGCTGATCTGTAAGAAAATGCAGAATAAGTGATAGAGTCACTGCACAAAAATTAAAACAGAACAAAACAAAATTTTCAGCAGCTTTACCTTTTTGTTTGTACTACACAACAGTTCTGTGCTCTGTTTCTTTCATTCACAGAATCCTGTATCTGGAGAGTATGCAGGCTATGCTTCAGGCTGTGCCTCAGTGGCCTGTTACAAAGAGATTGCTTCTGGTAGACGGAGCTATAAGGAATATAGTAACACAGTATTTAAGCTTCACTAAAGGTAAAGCTGCGTGGTGATTATTCAGTAGCACTGTTCAAAGGCAGTTATTGCAGGGATCCTGTGCGTATGTGAGCACCAGGAGCTGGAGCAGGGCTGCAGCCTCATATGTCCAGGTGCCAGCAACTGGGGAGAGGGCAGCTGGGATCCAGTACCAGTTGCTGGGCAGACTGAGTGCCTGAGGGCTGGAGGCATCCACCTTGTGCACATGTATGTGTTTATTCCCCCTAACAGACATGCATCCTGACCAGCCTTGCCTCTGTTGTGCTAACATTATCTAGTAACATTTCTGGTGTTGCCTTTTATTTGAGAAGGGTGAGGTTACAGTTTTGCTTGGGTTCTTAAAGAATTAGGCAACTTTTCTGTATTTCGAAAGAATTTCTGGCTAAATCAGCTATTACATATGGGGAGTGTCCAATGTTATTTACAGGATTTATAGCTAGAAACCTGCATAGGACCTTATTTTCCTCTCACAAAAATCATTAAAGCTTGCTGAAGTTGCTAAAGCTACTCTGATATAGCTGTGAAAGAGGACAGGATCATATTTTGCTGATGTAAGAGTACCAGTGTAACATGGAACCTTTGTTTCTAACTGCTGGCTTTCAAACGACGTTGTGCATAGTTTTCTTTCACAGAAGGATGCTTCCAGCCCCTGAATTACTCTGTAGATTAAATATTTTCTGTATGTGGTGGTGGGGAACTGTCTTACAGA
Organism: Heteronetta atricapilla; assembly: GCA_011075105.1. Classification (NCBI taxonomy): domain Eukaryota; kingdom Metazoa; phylum Chordata; class Aves; order Anseriformes; family Anatidae; genus Heteronetta; species Heteronetta atricapilla. Next base: position 85,512,649 of record CM021732.1, read on the forward strand.
ATCATTACGTATCTTGGAAAAATTGATTCCCTTTGCCCAAAGAGATGGATTAATTCATCTAGACATCAGAAAGCTATTTGTGGAGCTAAAACAGGTATGTTGTTATTTAATATTTGCATACTAGTTTGTGTAGAGCTGCACAGGCTTAATTTGGAAGTAGAAAATACTGGCTAAGAGTATTTAATGTTTTATTTAGCAGCATTTTAGTCCAATGTACTTTTTTTTTTTTTTTTTAAATCTTCCGACATTCATGAGAATTAACATGGATTGTGAATTAAATCTGTTACTTTATCCTCAAATTCATTTTTAAAGAGACAGTGTATTCACTACCTTTTAGATGTTGATGAGCAACACTTCCTGCATATGCGATGATGTGCTTACAATGTTCGAGCAGGACCTGCAGCTTCCACGAGACTCTGATGTCATTGATGTTTTAGCCATATATGTGTGTCCTGGCAATGACTCAGAGGTGGCTTTCAAGCTAAGCAACCAGGTCCAGTCACTAAAGGAAGCTGTAAGTATTTCTGAATTCTTTTTGTAAGGCAGGTTGCAGTGCCTTACTTACATTGCTATCACAAAATGAAATAGATTAACAGGGGCTGTAGCTTACTTCTTAGGGTTTGCTATTAATAAGTTATTGGTAACTAATTATTTAAACTGATTAGAATGTGCTTGGGTGCAAATCTAAGAACCAAGGCCAAAATCTCAGGAGTGCTTACCTTTTACTGGTTTTAAACAATTGTTCTCTTTACTCTGTAAGGTCCTGCTTCTGCAGAAAGTAACTCATGGACAACAGAGCCTGCCAGATTCAATAACAGATGATTATTTGGGATGGCCAGAAATAGAAGAGCAGCTAGCTGAAAGTTACCGTTATTACTGTGTAATTAATCAGTTGCTGAGCACAGAAGCACCATCTGAGGAGGATGTCCATTTCAGCTCTTGTCAGGAAGAGCTGTTCTTCTCACTGTATGTATTTTGGAAGTGTTTTAATAAAGATCCTGACTCTCTTCTTGCTGATGCCAGCCTGGAGTAGGTATCGTAATGAGTAAATGAATAGATAAAAAGGTTAAACTCCTGCTTTCTGCATTTGATTACCACCCAAAATAAACCATTTCCTGTAGCAGAAACAGGAAAGTAGAGGAAGATTTGTACTAGTATTCTTTTGGGGAAGGGTTTTAAAATAGCTGAGGATAGGCAGGTATCTAGGATTCTAAAAGCTTCTTCTCCCTTTATCTTTTTACATCTAAGTATTTTCTACTACTTCTCCCCTGTCTTCTTCCTGTTGCATACTTCTCTGGCCCTGTGTTGCACAGGACTCCTGGAAACCTGGATATGAAAGGCTCCTGTGAGATGCAAGAAATATCAAAGGGGAGTTACAAAGTATATCAGGAGGGGTACTGCAGCCTGAGGTTGCTTGATATGTTCAGAAAGCAGTCATTGTTCTTCTGATTCAGTGGAAACACATTCATCTTTTTATTAAGTTTTATTTTGATTATTATTTGCAATTATTCAGCTTGAAATCCGTAGATTTACTTTAATGGTGTTAAATGAGGCTATATTACAAACAAATCGGTATACCAATAGAGTGTTTAAAAGTAGGATAGCATTTTGTTATTCTTGCTTAGCTATGTAAAGCATCAGCACAATTCTGTTAAGGTGGAGTTATATTTTTATTGGATGGATGTCCTCTGCCATCACTGTTTTAACCATGGCAGCTTTGTTCTCCATATCATTTCAGAATTAATAATACACTTGAAGAAATCTTGTTTGCCTTTGAAGGAAATCCATACTGGAAGGATTTAAAAACTTTTGTTCAGTGGACATGCAAGTTAGCTCAATACATGAAGGAGAAAGTGGTCTCCACAGAAGGTCAGTCAGGTGAGGAAATAATTACTCCACAGCACAAGATTTATTCTGAAAGTTCTATGTCCATTTTAGAGTACATTATTCCTCATGAAGGGAAAAGCTGAAGATTTTTGTATTTGTGAGCCATTTATGTTTCCCATATTCTGTCAGGAAAACTTCTTAATTCCACAATATAAATGGGAGAACACATAATCTGGTCGCTCAGTAGAGGTGTTCCTAGGCTGGTTTCAAATTAATGCAAGGACTTCAAGCTTGATTTCCTTCATCCTGTCCTGTGATATTCCAGATGTCCTGGCCCATCTGCTGATAACTGTTTTGGAATACATTAGTTTTTCCTTATTTGGTGGAAAACTGATTTTCATGAAAAACAGAGATCTCAGATCTCTTTGGGAATGGGAGAGCTTTTACCATTTCAGAATTATTTCTAATTAAGTATTTACTTAATTACTCTTAGTTACTCTTTTGAACATTTTGTGGTACAAATGAGCTATGAAGCATGGCACAATATGGCTGATCCAAACAGCTCTAGAAAATGACCTCCACATTTGTTTTCTTTAATTATTTTTCCTGTGCTCCCAATTCTTTTTTTTTTTTTTTTTTTTTTTTTAATTCTTGAGATCTATGAAAGATCTTGGTCTTGCTAAAGATTTGTTTTTTCCAAACATTTTGTCTGCAGAGCTGAATACTTCATCTGTAAGTGGGCTGGTAAAGAATGTAATGCAAAATAAGCAGTTTTTTAAATCAAAGAACTGTGTTAGTGAAGTGAACTGTTCAAATGTGAATTGATTGCATAGATTTTGTGATATATAATAGTTTTAGATATGTTGGTTAACTAGGCAGTAATAAGTGAATTTCATAAGACTGCTTTCTTTTTACTGAGATTTTAAGGAAAAAGAAATATTAATGTTCTTTCAGTGCTGACTGCAGCACTAAGTGCAGTCCTGTATAATAGAACTGATCTTTTCTTTTCCCTCCCAGTATTTCTGCAGTTCATGTATAATTCAAAATATATCTTCTATTTTTCCTTTATTTATTTTTTTTTTTTCTGTAAGAAACTGGCTGATATAGATGTGTCTTATGTACCGCTGATATTTACTGATTCTGTATTTCATTCCTTTAAATTGTTCAGTAGAACTAAGATCAAACTTTATTAAAATTGCATGTTTATTTCTTTTAAAATGTACTTTATTTCTCTCTCTTCACAAATTCAAGTACTACTAAGTTTGGTAGGAGTCTTTCAGGTTGTTTCAGTCAGAGTTATCAAGTTGTTCATAATTGTACATAAAGTTTTCTTGACGTCTTTTGGTGTTGAAATTTGTATTTTCTCTGCAGATGGACTAGAAGCATCTCTATGTTCTAGACAAAAGCTCAGTTTGGAGACTATCTTAGATCATTATTTAGTATTTCTGCAAGATTTGCCAGATTATTCCTCATTTATTTCCTGGTCACGGTAAGATTGAACTAGTCAGTGCAATTTCTTTTTTAAATGGTGTTCTTAAAAGTTGTACAAATCCTTTACACCACTTCCACTTTGGACAGACACTTGTAATTCTTGAACATAATTACCATGCCTTTTTTTCACCAAATGACTAATGCTGTTCAGTGTTACTTGGAAGAAATGAAATGGAGTCCTGACAGTTCCTGTGTACTGTCACAAAGCCTCCTTATCACTGTTACATACATTATAGCCCTGATGAACAGTACAACAGAAGCCATTTAATCATCACTCCATTAAAATAAGAAAAAAAATATCCCTTATAGAAAAGCCTCAGGCTAGTTGTTCATCGCTGCCTGTGTTGTTCAATGCTGTTAAATGTTTACCATGCTGTGTTGGTGATCACAGTTATTATTCGATGAGAATACTTTCTAAGTTACATTTCTGGACTCTGAACTTTATTTTTGATTATGCTGCTATTGAGGTCTTTACTAATTCAATGCCTGGTTTAACCTGTAAAATGGAAGTAACCACCTTCAGTGCAATAAAGGATGAAGAATCAAAAGTTTATAAAGTATGTGTTGCCTTCAGTATACCTTAGTTGCATATCAAATATTGCCTTCACTGTTAGACAGGCCATATTGTGCTTTTCATTCAAGCAGAACTTGACAGGGAGGTCAGTAGCTTGATTAAAATGGCCTCTAGAAGTGAGTAACTTCTGATTTGGGTTTTCAAAATCTTAGATGTTCTTAAAATTTGAAGTACAAACAAAATGCTTGCGAACACAGATTGTATTTCACATGAAATACTGTTTCTAAAGAATGCACTACTTTCCCTATTCTGTACTACTAAAAAAATTACCCAACTGCTTACTGTGTCTTTCTATATTATACGTGCAAGGTATATTTCTTTGTCTATGTGTCAAAGAAACAAATTCTATGTGGGGAATACTTTCTTTTCAATGTTTGACATCTTGGTTATATCTAGAATAAGCAATGCCAGTAACAGGCACACAGTCCCTCACAAACCCTTTTAATAGTGGTGGTTTGTTAGTGGTAGTAATAGTTTTGTGGTGGTTTGACCGTATTAGGCAACTGAACACCACAACCGCTCTCTCACAGCTAGACCCAGTACAGGTTTTCTGCTTTTAAACTGTTTAAAAAAACATATTTAAGGATAAACTGTGTTCAGCTTGTGACCTTTGCATTGGAATACTCCTTCCTCCATGCAGCTCAACCTTGATGAGACCAGTTTCACAGAGTTGTAATGTTTCATATGAAAATGAAAGCATTTTTTCCTTTTGAGAAATAATACTGACACTAAGGAAACATCAATTGGAACATTACTTTTAAGTGTAATTTCTTTCCCCTCACTTCCCTGATATTAAAATAATGGTATTCATCTATCAGTCATCAAGCAGTAATGTTTTCACTTTAAGTAACTGTGATGAAAAAAATATATATATTTCTTCAGAACTCATGTGAATGTAGCATTTTTGATCGCTTTTATTGATAAGTTCCTCTCTATAAACTAATTCATTTGTGAAGCATAAAATGTTTGCTCTTTTCAGCAGCAGAAAATGTGAAGTGCGTGAATCAAAAGGACTATTGTGGCTTACAGACTTGATTACTGCCAAATACACACTTCTTTAACTTAGATGCCTATATTCAGATTTCAATTTGAATATGGCTGTGACTTTTCAGTATTTTTTTGCCATGAATTTGAAAATCAAAGTGATTGTCAGTTGAGCTATTTCAGGTCTTATAATAATTAATGGGTGACTGCTATTTAAATGATGAACTTTCTTTGACTTAAGGAAATGTATCTATATTCTAAATATAAAAATATATTTAACCAATTCTCGTCTGCCTGCTAGGTAACAAGAAAAAAAATTTGCTTAATATTTCAGGAACTTGACATCTGTGAAAGAATTTTGGAAGACAGAAGAAAATTTATGGATTTCTGGTGAAAAGGAAATGGATCATCTTTTACATCTTGCAGAAGTCATAGAAGGAATGATAATGCCTGATATCTCAGCTCTTTCAAGCCTCCAGTATCTAATGGAAACTGTTTTGAATAATATGATTATATGGATGAAAAATTTTGCTGAGGGGGAGGAATCTGCCACAAACTTCTCACTTGCACTTTCTGACATCCATAATGAATTGCAAAAAAATTTCCAGGCTCTTCAGAGATCTTGGATGAAAGAGAAGACAGATATTTTCTGGCAAATAGTGAAAATTATATCCCATGAACTTGATTCTATGGTCTCACATATAAGTCAAGTGGAAGAGGAGGAAGTATTGGAGACCTTATCTAGATTTATATTCTCCATTACAGAAAATAAAAAAAATCTTAATAGAAGTATGCTATTGGTCAAAAATATCCTAACTGATTGGCCAAATTTTAATGTTACTACTTTGAACCGCCTAGAACACTTAAGTGAAAACTTCCAAAGGAATCTCTATGAGGTTAGATCATTGACAGAAAGTCATATCAATGCATCTTCCAGCACAGTTCATGGACTGAGTAATGCCTCCTCTTCACTATTCTCAAATGAAACTTTTATATATAAAGTACAAGAGTTAGGTGAAATTGTTCCAAATTTCTTCAAAGGCATCCAAAAATTAAACAGTATTAGTGTGGACTCAATTGTTCAGATACTTTTCTCTCTGTATCAGAATGCTGATTTTCTCCTAAATATTGACAATAACACTTTGTTTGAATTTCTTTATAACACCTCAAAAGATATTTCATCTTTTCAAGCATGGCATGATTTCCAAGATATGGACCGAGTTTCTGATTTTCTGTTTGAAACTTTTGATCTTCTCTGGAACTTCACCAGTAAGTCTCTCTGTGAAAAGTTACAGACCTTTTACAATTATACAGAGTTTCAGGCCCAGTCTCTTGCACAGGACGGGAAAAAAGAGATGCAAATCGTCTATGATACTCTGAGCAGCCTTAAAACATTATTAATGGATGAAGAGCTTGAAACAGCTGCCTTTTGTTATTTGGAACATTTTTTTGATTTCTCCCTAGAATGCCTGGTAAATAATGGGTGCATTGATTTTTATCTATCCAACATTACTTCTCTAAATCACTCAGCAGAGGTTTATAACCTACTTCTGCTTCCATTGGACAGTGTTTTGTTTAATAAAACAAACTTAGGAGATGAGGTGAGTGCGCCTTCTGCTTTGCACTGCACTTTTACATGGCTTCAAACCTGGACAGAGATTTTTGAAGAAGTGTCCAAAATCTTAAACTTAAATTCAACCTTTTTTGTCTATCTGAGGAATGATTTGGCAGTCCTCTCTGAAAGTCTTTTAAATACAACTTATGTTGATCTGTGCAATGAAACAGATATGGCTATTGTTGAAGCTACAACAGCAATGCATCTGTTGAAAATCATAGCTAAAGATGGTGATTTAAATGACTGGAAAGATTTTGAAGCTTTCCTTTCTGTTCTTCAAAATGTATTTGAAGATGCAATTGATGCCACAAGCTCACTTAAAGCTAACAGTTTAGATGATATTTTAGAAATGATAGGAATTATGATAACTGAATTGCAGCAATCTATACTGAAGGTTGGTAATGGAGATTTTTTGAATTCTTGGCTTGACACTTCCAGTATAGGAGGATCTGGAGGAAAAGAAAAAAGTTCCAGTGTATTTTCCATTGGAAATTCACTTTCTGCTATTCTCAAGCTCTCCCCAAAAGAACTTGAATTTGTGCTCACTGAGATAAAAAACACAGCTGATTTCTTAAGAAATGTACCTCGAGGCAAATATTTGGCTTGTGTCATTATTTTCAAGAATATTACCAAATTAATTTTGGACAATACTCTGAAAGACCTAAACTATTCACAAATGAATCTTTCATCTCATCTCCATATCTTTCTGAACTTTTACAGTATAGTAGACGAAGTAGAGGATTGTAATGGGTGGATACGTGGATTTAGTAATCTCAGTGAAAAATACAAATCGCCGTCTCACCTTGAAAATGCAAAACATGTTTTATTTCTACTGAAATCTTTGGGAAACATTGAGACAGATACTAAGCTAATGAACATGATAGATTTTGTTAATTTGGTTTTTAATCTAATTCTCCCTGAGTGCTCTGTAACTAGTTCTGATGTGATTTGTGTAAATGTATATTTCAATGTTATAGCAAAAACTTTAAAATTCATTCTCCCTGAATTTCACATTCAAGATGACACTACTGTACTTGAATTTATTTCTACACTCTTAAATAACTCTGGAGGGCTAAAAAACATGGCTGTCAACAATTTAATGGGGTACTCACACTATACATCAAATAACAGCCATTTTAGTCTGTCAGTCCATGGATCTAACAGGACTTTGAGGATGTTCCTTAAACCCTTCCATCAAGTTCTGCTTTCCTTAAAAGAAATTTTGGCAGAAATTAAAACTCTTCTGAAACATGAAACTTTTGAGATCCAAGAAAACACCTCCTCTCCGTTGGATATTGAAATTGATGAGAAAAATATTGGTTTCTGGATGGAGTTATTTCAAGATGTGATTAGTAAACCTGACTCAAACTTGTCTCATAAATTGCAGGGTGACAACAACACATTTTTTCAGACACTGATAGAAAAAGTACCTCTGAATGCTGAATTGCTAAAAAAGGCACTCAAAATTTTCAAGTCTTCTACTCTTACTAGTTTTCCAATAAGAAATGATAAAGAGTTTCTAGAGCTTGTTGTAACCTTCGTGCAAAATCTGAAGAGCATGGATACTGAGTTCTTGATAGGTCAATTTAAACAAGTCCAGAGGAGCCTGGATACTTTTTTTAAAAATGTCAAACCTTTGCATATTGAGAGCTCTGAGTTAGGGCTCTTAATAGACTGGTGGGATGCATTTGAGAACAATTCATGTAATTGGAACATGACCAGCTTATGGCAAATCACACGACTTTTTCAAGCAGAGGAGCTCTCTGATGTAGAAGAGATGTTCCATTTCCTCCTTGATGTCATCAGCCTTACAGAGAGATTAGCTCATGGAAACATCACAGAAGCACTAGCTGAAGTATACGCTTTCGTACTGACTCAGGAAGAAAAAATGCCAATGTTTACAAAAAAGGAGTTCTCTAATCAAGTAGAAAGTCTATTGATGTTACTGGAGACATTGACAGATATGCCTGATGAACCTGCAGAGGCCTCAATTTGTTTTTCTGCAGCATTCTGCTGGTCTCTCACATCAGTAACACCTCAGAGTGATCCCACTTTTAAACCTTGTGACTTTGCTCAAAACAATTTTTCTCTGAATTATAATGCAATCTTCTATACCATTAAGGAAATGAAACTCGTCACTGTGAATAACAATTCCTTGTGCACTGTGGAAGATTTTCAGACAGATATCACTCCCAATCTGACTTGCTTTTTTCATCAGATTAAGGAATGGAACTCTATTCTTTTGAAGTTTTCTGAGCTCCATCGTGTAAATGGTTCAGTTCTTAAAGAGCTACTGCATTTTTGGGATGAACTGTTCCTCTATGCTGTGCCACTGCAAGCAAATAATACAAACTCAGGAAACTGTTCCTCCACATTGAAGAGACAAGTGGCTTTACAGGTCATAGAAATTCTGAACAATATACAAGTGGAGGAAATGGAGATGGCTGAAGATGTTCTTGAACAGCTGGATAATCTTTATGGTGGTATAAATTGGAACAGACACTCAAGAATATCACTTATAAAGACTGTTCTTACTAATGTCAAGAACGTGACTAGTGAAGTTTCTGAACTCTTGGATGCAGAAGCTGTCCTTTCTTTTCTTTCTATAGTTCAGCCTTTAATGGCAATGTCTTCTGTTGGAAGCCAGGCTTACTCAATGCTTATGGTATTAGCTGCTTTAAATGGGAACAGTAATATATCTGATAACTTTGAGAACATCTGGTTGCCTATAGTTAAAAGTATAGAAGATTTACTGGTGAATTTTAATGTTAGACACTTACTTGCAGTGATAGACAAAGAGCTTCAGTTACTAAGGGTAGCCAATGAACAGTCCTCTTCAAAGATTCTTCATGTGTTCACGCAGCAATTTAACATATCATCTGCAGAGGCTATGTTAAGAAATTTTGAAGATATACAAGAGACTGTGAACAGCTTTCTGTGTGATTGTAGCAATAAAAATCATTCTAAAATTGTGAAAACTCTGATCCTCCTTATGGCTAATGAAAATTCTTCAGATCTACTGCTGTTTGTCGAAAATGTAGTTGACTTTCTGGAACTATTCCAAAATAAGTCTAAAGAAGATTACACTAGTACGCTGTTTGTTGATGGTCGCCTCGGCAGAAAAATATTAAACAATACTTATATTGCTAATTCAGTTTTGCAAAGCAGTCTCAAAGCTCGTCATGCAAACAATACTGAGCTTCAGATCGTCGATTTGATTGATTCATTTTTTTATAAAGCACGAAATGGAAAAATTTCTACTCTGTCCCAGAAGAGAACTCTAGAGATCTTGCAAGAGATCCTGCAAATTATCTTTCAATCTTTCACAGAACATGGCAGGAACAAAATGCCCTTTTTACTAAAGGATTTACATGAGGATATAATGGCAGAAATGAGGTGAGCATTTTCTATGTACTGTTTTAAAAGTGTGCTGAGAGTCAGCAGTGAAAAAACAATTCTTTGTAAGCAGCTTGGTCTAATCTTTAATTAAAATTTTATTTCAGATTTGTTCCTTTGATTAAAACAATATTTATTTGTTTCACATTTGTGCAGACCAGACATATTTGTTATCAAATTATATTGTTTGGACAAGGTTGTTTATGTGTTTAGTAATCTGTATTGAGACTCAAGGTGATTTTTTGGGTATTATTATAGAACCAAATATTTGAAGATATTAATGTTTTAAAAACCTTGGAGCTCTGAAAACTTCAACCCACAGTTAACAGTGGGAAGCAGTTATTTGGGCTGTGGAGTAGAATATTAACAGATACTTGGGACTAATTTTTTTTTCCTATCTCCAAATGTAGATATACTGCATTAGAAATGTCTTCCAATTTCATTCAAACTTATTACAGCTTACAAACTACAAATCCTTTTCATTTTCCTATGACTAGGTTTCAGGTCTTCAATGAACAATTGTTTTAAAACTGTACACAGAGTGACTCAAGTTTGTGCACTAGCTCCTTCAAGAATTTGTTCTGAGCACTTAAAACCAGAAAAGAGTATAGCATTTACATTCTTTTTCAACAACAATGAGAAAATTCAGGAAGTCATTGTATTAGTTTTTTGTATAACGACAAAATAAATGGAGAGAAAAACAAAACAAACAAACAAAAAACAGAAAACTTTTATTGGTGCCCCCTCCTTTTAAAAACCAATATTAACACCGAGTGAAAATAACAAAATTGCTGGTGACTTATGCAAACATGATGTCCCTTTTGTGACTATGACTATAGTATATAAATATATATTTAAATATATATAAAGTTGTTCAGTTAATATATATGTGCGTATAGTATGTATTATATATAATATCAATTAACATTGGTTGACAAGGGAAGATGGACTGATGTCATCTACTTGGACTTCTGTAAGGCTTTTTTGACACAGTCCCACATGACATCCTAATCTCTAAATTGGAAAGATATGGATTTGAAGAGTGGACCATTTAGTAGATAAGGAAGTGGCTCAGTGGCTGTACCCAGAGAGGTGGGTCTATGTCGAGATGGAGGCCAGAGACAAGTAGTGTCCCTCAGGGGTCTCTCTTGGGGCCCGTGCTTTTCAATATCTTTATTAATGACAGACACCGGGATTGAGTGCACCCTCAGCAAGTTTGCAGATGACACCAAGGTGAGTGGTGCAGTTGATACCAAAGAAGGATGAGATGCCATCCAAAGGGACCTGGATAGGCTGGAGAAGTGGGCCTATGTGAACCGCATGAGGTTCAACAAGTCCAAGCATAAGGTGCTGCTCCTGGGTTGGGGCAATCCCATACATCAGTACAGACTGAGGAAAGAACTCATTGAGAGCAGCCCTGCAAAGAGAGACTTGAGGGTTCTGGTGGACAAAGGCTTGACATGAACCAATAGTGCACGCTGGCAGCTCACAAGACCAACTGCATTCTGTACTCCATCAAAAGAGTAGTGACCAACAGGTCAATGGAGGTGATTGTGCCCCTCTACTCTGCCCTCATGAGTCCCCATTTGGAGTACTGCATCCAGGTCTTGGGCCCCCAGCACAAGAAAGATGTGGACATCTTAGAACACGCCCAAAGGATGGCCACAAAGGTGATCAGAGGGCACCTCCCATGAAGAAGGGATGAGAGAGCTGGGGATGTTCAACTTGGAGAAGAGAAGGCTCCAGAGAGAATTTGTTGCAGCCTTTCAGTACTTAAAGGGGGCTTATAAAAAGAGTGGAGAGGGACTCTTTACTTGGGTAGATTATGATAGGACAAGGGGGAATGGTCTTAAACTAAAAGAGGATAGATTTAGACTAAGCATTAGGAAGAAATTCTTCACTGTAAGGGTGGTGAGACACTGGAACATGTTGCCCAGAGAAGTTGTGGATGTGCCCCATCCCTGGAGGCATTCAAGGCTAGGATGGATAGAGCCTTGGCCAACCAGATGTAGTGGAAATCAGATCCAGATCATTTAATAAAAGTACTGCTAGACAAGTGTTGCTGCATTTAAGTAATTCTCAGTGAGTGAATCCCACAATATGGTTGCTTTGGTTGCAACAAAGATCTGTAGAGTGTCTTGCTCATGGAACTACTGATTCTGCTGATGTAGCCCAGCAGAGAAACAGCATAATAGAGATGATGCATGACTCTGATGTGTTTTTCAAACCCTTATGATCCACTTTATACAAATATGTCAGACTAATGGTCAGTATTAGCCCAGGCTATTGAAAGATCAAAAGCAATGTTAGAAATGTTATTTTCCCCAAATGCTGAGTTTCAGAGTTGTTGAGTGTTCTGCTCTTTGCCATCAAATCAGTAGGTTTTGTAAGCTCTGTATTTCTGAAAACTAGCTTAACAATGGTTATGATTTTGCTTATTTTGCTAGAGTACTTTTTTGCACTCCTAATGTCATAAGAAATCAGATCATATTTTACCTTGATGAAAACCTGCTTTTTGCTTTTTGTTACCTGGAAGTTTTATGTTCTGATTCTGAAATAGTTCAGACAAATGTAATAGCATGTCAGACTAATGGCTAGTCATATAACTGTTAATTTTGAAATCTTAATATGATCCATTGTGATTGTAATTGTATGTAGTCACTCACTGAAATTTTTTTATTATATCCCTGCTTTCTTATAATGCTTTCTTATTAATCTTTCCACAGAGCATCTAAGATATGCCAGATTCTTCAGGAACGTTTACACCCTGCTAGTGTTCTACTATTACATAAGTTGCAGTTTGCTATTTTGAATATTCTTAAAATCTTTTCAGGTTGGTTACTGTTGTAGTGGCTGCTTGTGTCACCATATGTGTTAGTAGCATAATGTAAAGACTTTACTATGAGCAACCCTTTGTAAAATTCGGGAAATTTGAGTGATGCCAAGTAAGGCAATCATACTGATGCAGGAAAAATGATCCTAGCAATGGCACAGGAAAATATTCTAATGCAGATCACATAAAGGGATGATTTTCAGAATGGTCACATCAATTTAAAATCTCAGTGAAAGCAGGTGGTCTTGGAAAGCAGGAGCCCAGTGGATCCAGTGGATTGGCTACATGTAGCTGAATAACTTCACCTTCAACAAACTGCTCTCATTTGAATGCCTTAGTCTTATTCTTTGCATATAGGTACCCAAGACCAGCACTTTGAGAAAGGCTCTGTAGTGATGTAAGCGTATAATTTCATGTTAGGTTATGGTGAACAGTAATGGGAATTTAATCAAACAAGCCTTTCTTGTCCTCTAATGGAAAATAAGTCTGACCAGAAATATTCCTCAGTGCCTTTAACATATCAAACTTTCTTTTAAAAAAAATTTGGTCCCTTTTTGTTTGGTTAACTGTTAATATGATGACGGTGATTACTTATTTATTTTTAACTGATTAAGCTTTGGACATTTTCTCTTACAGAAGAACCAGCTGCCGCCAGCAACTTTTTCTGTGTTGTCACAAAGTGTAAAGATGACATAATGAGCCATTTACTTGTCTCTGTCATTGAAGGAATCAATTTGGTTCAAGATCATTATCAGGTTTGAGTGGTTTCCACACCTACAGGTGTTATGTACAGGTGTTATGTACAGGCATTAAACTTTGGGAACTAATGTCAGGAGTATTTTTTTTTTCCTGTTCTCTGAATAATTGCTTCCCATAGTGGCTATACAAAGCTAAGGTTTGTATGGGTATAGTTCTGAGGAGTTTTACAGTGATACACAGACGGAATTTTAAAGTAAATATAACTGAGTTTTGACAGCTGTAACTGTAACTAAAATTACTGTATCATGAATAATTAAAACACCATTCAACACCAAACAGCAGTTCATTTTAATTTTAAAATATTGTGATACTGCTAATCTCATGAATAAGAGTACATTTATTCTTTTAAATCTTTACAGGAACAGGTGTAAGATCAAGCTAAATACAAATAGACTTCTTAGCCAGAGTCATTCCAGCTAAAATAGCAATTTTCATTACTTGTTGAGGTCAGTTTTTGTTTTTCTTAATGAAAATGAAATTTCTGGCAGTCCTGGTTGGGAGAAGTAACATTTGGCATTTCAATCACTTGTCCAGAGCAGGAAACAGGCCTTTGGATACCACAGGCAGACATGTGCATTCATGCTTGCATGTACACTCACATAGAAAATACTAGCTTCATGCTTTTAGTACAAAATTTACTTCCTCTGTTCATGAAATAGCTCTGCTAGTCTGTACTCTCTCTACCTGGAGATTGTGCTGACATGAATGGAAATTCAATACTTTAATGTAAACAAGATGTCAGAAACACCACTCATATCTCAAAGTAGTCTTTTGCTGAACAGATGCATTTCTGGAGTCTCCAGTGCTCCATGACATACTTCTGTAAAAAAATGAAAAAATAAAGCAAGATCAGAAGTGTGAATCTTTACTTATTTTCTCCTGAATTCTATGCAAAGCATGATACAAGAAATGTCTTTCACACGGGTATCCATAATTCTCAGTTTGCTGAAAAGAAAGTTATGTTATTTAAGAAAACTAAAAAAGGGTTAGCCTAGAATTATAAAAATATTTTATTGAAATGAAATGTCACAAAATTTGGCATTTCTGTTATTGGATGAACATCCTTGATGCTAGGTCAAATTCACAAGCACACTTGTTTTCAAAACTGAAATCTTTGAGAATTCCTTGATTCTTGAAAACCTTTGGTCCAGTTTCAATTGCAAATACAATGAATAAATGAGCAGTACCTTACCCACATTCTCATTTGAAAAATTGCCTTATTTGATTGCCAAGACCTTTTACTTCAAGAAATAACACTGTCTCATGAATTTGCTAACAATTTGATCACTCTGTTTTGCAGAATATTGAAAGAATGTGGCTTGCTTTCAACAAGGGGGATTGTGAGAGCATGGCATATATAAATCAGAAACTTTCAAATACTCTGGAGAGTTTCCTGAGAGCCTTACAGAATACCACTGATGGCAGTTGTGAATGTCAACTAATGTTGGGCAACGTTCAGAGACACTTGCAAATGTAATGCCTTTTTCATGTTGGTACTCAAAATTTTTCCTGTTAGTGATGTTATTTTGTGCTTGTATGCTATAAATTATATAATTGCAGGAGAAATACTTTTAATCAAAGTCTCTTTTAGCTTTGTTCATGTAGCTGAAAATTGAGCAGATACAATGCACAAATTATTTAGGTTCCAATTTAGTAAATTTCTGGATATTTCCAAAAGCCTTTATACTTTTGCTGAGCACTTGCAACAGATCTTTCTGCTTCAGAAGGAATGCTTTGAATCACAACTAAGAAAAAAATATTTTCCATTACCTCAAAATTTTGATTATTTATTTATTTATTTATTTATTTTTATTTAAAGCTGTTTTGCTATGCCCTTGTCCTCTCTGCTGGATATACTTTGGAAAACATTAAACATTCAGGTCAGTTCAGACAGTCAGAAACATAGGAGGGTGCTTGTAAACTATCAGAATTGAGATCTGAATAATTTCAAATATTTGTTTTTTACTTGAGGAAAAATAGTAGTTTTTAAGTGAACAAATAAAACTACTCTGATAGATTATTTCAAATGAATTGTCAGTTAAAAGTGGCCCTTATAATTGTTGCTGTTCTAGTATATCTGATTATTTGTATAATAGGCTTAAATGTGAATTACTGTAATAACATGGAAGAATGCGAGCCTGGATGTTCTTCTTTTAGGCTATATACTTGCATCCAGTATGATGATGATATGATAATGACAAATAATATCTGAAGTGTCTATACTCTTTATTACTTGAAGTAGAATTACATAGACTTAATTCATTACTCTGCTCTGGTGAGGCTGCACCTCGAGTACTGTGTTCAGTTTTGGACCCCTCACTACAAGAAGGACATCGAAGGCCCTGGAGTGTGTCCAGAGAAGGGCTACAAAGCTGGTGAAGGGCCTGGAACTGAGGGTGTTTGGCCTGGAAGAGGCTTAGGGGAGACATTATTGATCTCTACTACCTGAAAAGAAGCTGTGGGGAGCTGGGCGTTGGCCTCTTCTCACAGGTAACTAGTGCTAGGACTAGAGCGAATGGCCTCAAGTTGTGCCAGGGAAGGTTCCGGTTGGAAATTAAAAGACGTGTCTTCTCAGAAGGAGTAGTCAAGAGTCAGAATGTGTTGCCAGGGAGGTGGTGGCATCACCATCCCTGGGCGTGTTCAAGGAAAGGTTGCACCTGGTGCTTACTGACATGGTTTAGTTGGTGACATTGGTAGCAGGGTGGTGGTTGGACCAGATGATTTGAAGGTCTTTTCCAACCTTAATGATTCTATGATTTGGATCAGCAGTGCTTTATATTCCTAGGCTTTTAATCTCTTTATTAAAATTTATTAAGTTTATTAAATACATTTAAATTTTATTAAAAATAAGCACAGCATGGGAAGGTGTGTGGAGGTCCCTGCCTCATGCACAGTGTGCACAGAGTGTAACATGACCCTTTTGCCTCAGTTCATGACTGTTTCACTGTTTGTGATATTTTTTAATACATATTGAAGTTAATGACAGTTCTGATAAAGTGTGAATCTAAGGCTATCATTTCAGGTTGGCTGAAAATTGGGAGCTACAGTTGTCAGAAAATCCTGTGCTAGCTTTTCTCAGAAATTTTAATCTTTTGAATGGTGAGTTATTGTTTTCTTCAGTAATTTGTAATTTTTTGAAAATCAGTGCATTTTTTTTTCCAAAACAATGTCATTTAAAAAAAAAAAAAACTGTAAAGGTATGCTGCTTATGGAGTTTGACAATGTTATACAGGTGCATGTACTTGCCCTAGCACATGACAGCATAGCTTAGCCTGTTCAGTAATATGCTGTGAGTCATTGGAGAGAGGACTCAAGTTAGTAGAAGAAGAAAATCTTAAAGGACTAAAGGACAAAAGGCTGTTTCACTACCTTCATATATTCTCATAATACAGGGTTGTGTGGTAACCCTTGCTTTGTTAGAATAATGCAGATGTACAAGCCCTTCAGTCTGCCATGAGAATGACCTTTAAATTTGATGTAGAAGTGAATTACATGATATGAAAGTTTTATGCCCTTTGTGACCTCTCAGAATAACTCTAGAGAGGAGGCTACAGTCTGTTGGGAACTTAGATTGGTACTGTAGGCTTTGTTTTTCTTCTCTTCCAGATATGAAAGTGAAAGACTGTGTGCAGAATATTACTGAGCTGAGGCTGGATGTTCTTTCTTCTGTCAACATTTCTGAAGACACTTTCAGTACCATCTTGGATGCCAGTATCTCTTATTCAAAGGTAAAAGATCAAAAAGAAGTGTTAAATTAACAGGTTGACCCATAGCTTACTCTGACAACTGAAATAAAAACCAACTTTTATGTGTGGGATCTTCTATTTTCACTTGTCATGCTTGAAAATAACAATATGAAGCATTAAGAGAAAAACTTACAGTAACATCAGTCTTGTTTAAATGTGACTTGTTTGTGCTGACAATGCATTTGAGCTTTGCTATCCTGGTAGCGGTGAGAAGGTGAGACTTCTGAAGAAATCATTTTGTATCTTCCCACTTCCGAATCTTGCAATACAGAGTAGTCTGATTTGTTTTATTTTACTCGGTGTGCTCCTCATTATATTCTCACCTGAATTTTGCCTTACCTTCATTTTATGTTTACTTTCTGTTGAGTAGTGTCTAAAGATTGGATTGTGTAAGCTTTCTGAGTGAAGGACTGTGTGTATTGCCATTGCTGCTGTTTCTGGTGATCCTTGCAATCATAAAGTAGAAATCATGAAAGCTGCCAGCTGACTGCATGTTCCCTCTCCTGTTAATGCCCGTGTGACTGAAAAGAGTTGTAGGTACATTTGGTACAAACTGGTCAGGTCTATCAAGCAGCCACTGGATGGCACTAATGCTCCAGTTGCAAAAACAGTTGTAAGTTTTGTTCATGAAAGTGTGTCTATTAAAGAAAGCAGTTCAGAGAATCATAACTCCTTATAGATTATTTGTTCTTCTGCTCCTTTGGCAATGTGGCTTCCTTTATTGTTAGCTTGTTATTTAGATATCAGTAAATGGTAATGAGAGAAGTCATCTGGAAGTGATTCAGTTAAATGGGATTTTGTGCACCTTTGATCTTTTGGAATAATACTGCTAATTGTCTGACTTTTCAAATGATTTTCCATTCTCTCTTCTCTCTTCTCTCTCTCTCTCTTTTTTTTTTTTTTTTTTTTGGTTTTTTTTTTTTTTTGTTTTTTTTGTTGTTGTTGCCAGAATACTATGTAGAGTTTGGACATATGCACATATCTCACATTTGCATATTTATACAGATATTTCTTGTGTGTGAATAAGTGCTTAAATCTTCCCCCAGTCCAACTGGAGCATTGAAACCTATGTCTCTTAGTGATTATAAGGCCACTTATAAGGTCTCTTAGTGATTTATATGACCACTGTCCGATAAACCTTGTGATACTCACAGGGCCCTTGCAGCCTTTGATTTCTGTGATTGTATAGTACTAATGTGCTTGCTTCTGGGATAGTTGCTCATACTTGCTGCATTTAACCTTTCTACCTCAATATTATGCTCTGGCCATCTTCATTGCATTTAAAACTGGCTCAAAATCTTTAATCTCAAGATTATAAGAATTCATTCACTGAATATAGGAGTTTGGTATAGCTTGGCATTTTTGACTATAAAACAAGGTCATGGTACACACAAAGCTGCAAGGAAAGCTCAGAATTACTTGATCTAGTATGTAAAATACTGAATGAATTGAAAGTGGAGTGAAACTCTGGTGTTCTTGTGGGGCATGAATCAAATTTCCTTTAAAACAAGATGTCCAAATCAGTAACCTCTTATGCTGCTAGTGGAATTATATCTACACTCATATTCTGGTCTCTATACACACAAAAATGTCAATATTTAAAAGTATAGGAAGTGCTTTGGAATCACAAAGACAAAATTTTAGAAAAAGAATCTGAAATTCAGTAGGTTGCAGATTAAAATGTTTATAGGAATTAAAGAATTAAGTTGCATGCCTCAGCCAATTGTGGCTCCCAGTTTGATTTTTTTGGGATCCTCTCCCTCACTGGGTGCTGATACCAGCTGCAGATGCATTCAGTGGAGGCAATATAGGTGGGTTCCTTCCTAGGGAAGGAACTCTCAGTGGAGCCCTGAGAACTGATATATCTGGGCTGTCAACATTTGTCTTTGTGTGAAATATTTGTAGGAAAAAAAAATATAATCTGAGGAGTCTTTATTGTAGTTTCACCCAAGGTCTGCTTGGGCTTTTATCTCTTCTTCCTGTGTTAAATAATAAAACTTCAAAGGAGTGTTGAACTGAGAAATGTGAGCTGGCTCAGTGAACATTTTGTCATACCTAAGTGTTTTGTGTGCGCCCTCTGAAAGAAGTCCATATTGTTTGATTTTAAAATCCGTATTTTAAAATCCATACTGTTCAATTTTAAAATGATCCACAAATCTACATTTTGATCTTCAGGTGTTTCTGCTATAAAGATGTATATCGGATAGAATGGGTATGGGAAGTATTGTTAATACACCTGTTTATGGTATCAGTGCCCATAGAATGAATTATTGACCTGTTCACAAATGAAAAAATAAATGTTTATAAGAAATATATTTAATCTGTTTATAGGCACATAGAATTTAAAGTGAGAACATACCAATCTGTTAGAGAGCTGTATAGTTCATTCTTTCAGTTCTGTTGACAACTGCAAATTTTTATGCTGCTGTGACAAATTCTCATTTTATTGACTATAAAACAAGGTCATGCATTTTGGGGAGAAAAAAATGTTGATATACATACACTGTGATAGGTTTTTTACAGTACCTTTGTGGGAGCTTTAACTGGAACATGTGACGAAGAAGTACTTAGCCTGTTGCTAAAGCTACCTGAAAACAACAAAACCTCACTGGCAGTAGAGGAATTATGTTCTTTACCAGCATTGGACATGTATACCATGTTTGTACTGATTATACAGAATTTGAATTTACGTCATATCGTTTACACGGTAAGATGGAGGAAAAAAGTCATTTAGTTCTTATGCTTTTCTTTTGGCGGTGGTCTAAAGCATGCAGGGACACAAATGAATAATTCAGTTAATGAATGTAATGAAAGTTGTTGCTTCAGATGTTCTTTATCTGTGGAAGCAAGCATTGGCCACATGGTGCTTTTTGTCTTCATTTGGCTCCACAAAACAAACATAACAGTTGAATGGGAGTGATAGATCCTACCGTATTCCATTTCTTGATTCCTCAGGAAAATTATTACTGAGGAGTTAATTATGAAAACATTAGAGAAAACAGAAAGCCAGAGATGCAGTTTTATTAATCTTTAGCGGAGTTTGTAGTTCATGTGATTAGTCACTTCTTAATCTTGAAGTGTGAAATACTAATTTGGCATCACGGAAACTGAAACCATCATAGGAACCCACATTACATGAATTGCAAACCTATTTCCTGGGAAGCAATCATAGCACCCTGGAACACATTTTATTTGTAGTGGTAATCACACAGAATTCAGGTGACTCCTTCAGGAAGAATGTAAATATGCTTTTCCAGCTATCAGGATAAGTCTCTCTGTAAGGGCAAAATCCATATATTTTATGTGACCTGAGACAGAAAACTTTAACCCTATTCATAACCTCTCTCTCCATGGTCCTTAACAATATTTAATGTAACCAAATGATTGTGATTGCAACAGTGCCTGTTGGCGTCCACTCAGTCTAACTGAAAATGCCCTGCAGTTATTTACCCATGTAGAAGAATCCTAGAGGACTGATGGTGATGGCAGACAGTGTATGTATACTCCTGGAAAATAATGAGAATAACACAGTATCAAAACTGTAATAAAGGGGATGAAGAAGTCTGCAGCAAATCTGTTTTGTCTGTATAATTATAGATAATCTGGAATCTAATGTAGGTTTTCAATGAGGTACTTCTACTTGTAAGAGCAAAATTATTAGATGGGATTTGTGGCAAATAGCAGTTGTTTATTTCATCTCTTTTGGGGTCATTATTAAGTACAAATAGCTGAAAGACAGCTATAGCAGAGTGAGGAAGAACATTTTGTTCAAAAGCCATAGATCCTGGATTATATTATGGGAGGAAGTGGAAGAAAAAGAAGAAAAAACAGTGCTCTTTCAGATGGGCTTTTTTACTGAACCCTGCTGAAGCATAATGAATTCCTAGGACAGAATAAAAATGTTATTAGCTCATCCTAAATTATTGTGGATGTTTTGGTAATGTTTTAATCAAATAAAAGTTTATTATGGTATATTTATTTTTTGAATGTATGAAAGCAGGTGAAGCCTGAGATGAAAATTAGGAACAGACATTATTATAGTAGGAAGTGTCTTAGTCAAATACAGGTGGATAAAATAATCAGAGGAAGCAGCTGGAAGTATATAATGAGATTATATTGTTTTTATTATCATGTATAGGCAGGTAACTCGATAAATCAGTCTGCATTACCATAACATCTTAAATGGCCTATGAAAACAAGGGAGAGAGAAAATTCTTAATGTCAAAATGTGTGGTGGCAAAAGCAAAAGGCCAGCTGGACTTTGGTCAAGTAGGGTATGAAAAGCACATAATTATTTTATATAAAAAAACATCATATATGAAACATGGGAAGGGAGGAACAGATTGCTAGCAGTGTGTTTTCTAATGTGATTCCTAAACCAACTAAAGTGATTACTAGATTTAATTTAAATTACAAGTTATTTTAAAAATATTAAATTGTTGCATTGAACACCCTTAACCTGTGGAAGGAAAGGTTCTCATTTATACTGAATTCCAAAGGGGCAGAATGTTGCAGATGCTGTTAGCATGAAGTTGGGTAGGACAGCTCTTCACCTCTGTATTTATATAATATTATTGGGATTTTAATTACTTATATGTCATAGGCCAGTTCTAACCTGAGAAATTTTCTTTATGTGAATTTGAGAGTACTAGGGAGCTTTGTTAAACATGATTTGCAGGAGTGTTTTATAATTAGTTTTAGAAACAGAATAATTTTGAGTGTGCCATTGAAAGTTAAAATTTCTTCTTCTACTTGGAATTTATTGCTATGATTTTTCCTTCTTTTCCAAGAATAAGATACCATCTGAGATGGGCGATGTACTAAGCACATTGCTGGATCTGGTCTCTAGTATCAGCTCTCTTCTCAATAAGGTCCAGCATGTCATGGAAAACCTTCCAGTGTTCCTCCAAGCAATTCAGAACATTGGTGTGCTTGACACATTGCAGCAGGTATGTGTATGATTTTCATTGTGCAGACTTAATTCCCATTGTGAGGTGCCTTGTTGGGGATGTGTGCTAAGTAAGGAGAAACACTAGTAGAAATTCTGTCCTAGAAAGTTAGAGAAAAGAGAGCCCATATACCTTCATCTCTTTCAAGCACTCTGGTAATTTTGAGACCACATCAACGAGGTGTTCATAATACTTTTTTTTTGGTAACTTATGAGAACATAGCCAAATAGTTAATATTAAGAATTAATGATAAGCTAGTGATCAATAATATGGCATATATATCTGTGATTTGGAGATAGACATACTTTTTATTTATTTATTTATTTTTTATTTTTTTATGAATAAGCTATTTCTTTGTCTAGTAAATACTTTGTTTTGTTAAATACCTTTGCTTTTTAAGGAATAAGATGTGCAGTTCTTGCATCTGTCACAGAATTCTTGTTTTGTCCGTTTTAATACTCGTGTCATAGCTCTGCTTGCTATTAAAAAATAAAGGTTGCCTGAAGTGAGATGATATATCTTTTGTCTCTGCTATTAAGGATAGTTCCTGTGTGCATCTGTACAGCTAGCACAGTGACATATCTAGTATTGAATAAATCAGTAAAAAATCTCTCCTTTTGAGGAGGTTCCAATTCCATAAGAAGACCCACAGACCTCTCTGGCATTACCTTATGGATTTACTACTATGTGTGGAAAACAGGGTTGAATCTGGTACTAAAATTGCATTAAACTCTAAAGATCCCTTAGTGGTAAACATTGCAAAATGGTTACTGACTACCATACCTGCTAAATAGTGCCTTAAATACTGTTTTTCCTAGTGATTTGAATGTTCTCATCATCTACTAATCTGTATGACTAAGTCGTATATTGTAAAATGCTGTTTTGTACATATTTGTTATATATATTTTTAGCATCTGTTCTTTGGAGTAGCTCTTTGACTGCCAGATACATGGTTTTCATCAGAGGCTTACATCTTTTCTATTATTCTTTAACTAGGTCTGATTATGTCAGATTTAAGATTTTCCTTCCAACAAAGGAAGTCTCCTTTACAGAGTGAAATCTCATAGAAATTCCCAAAAGGTCATTGAAAAAAAGTTTGCAAAGGAATAAATCTAAGAGCAGAGGGCCATCTGGTCTCAGTTTTAATCTTTGCTCTATAGCAACCCCTGTTATTCTGTAATATAGCACAGATTTAACCTCAGAATATTTGTTCCTTTATATATATATTGATTAAAGATTGCTTTCTGACACAACCTTTAATTCCTTAGCTACTTTTTTTTTCTTTTTCTTTTTTTTTTTTTTTTTGGTGAGAAATTGCTGTTTGTCAACTAATCGTTTGTGGAGGATTAAAACACTCAGTGCCTATTTCTTTTGTTAATAAATTAACTATGTGATGTTTTCAAGGACCCTTTTGTCTCTAACTCTTGTGGACTAGTAAAAGTTGTTTATTTTTAAGTATCTTTTCTGTTTCAGGTTCAATTGCATTTTTCTGCTTTCCAATAAATACCTTTAATTCTTGATTATTTTATTTCCTTTTTGTCTTTTCTATGGTGGCCTGACTTGTGCTACCAAATAACTGTGTTACTAAAATGCAGACACTACTTATAAACTCTTCTCCTTAAATATTTTCCTCAATTTCCAAGGAAGTTCCTTTTTTCTGGATTTTTATTTTCATGATAACTAAAAGCAAAGTGGCCTAGAAAGATTACCAAATAAAGTATGTAAAGCTTCTTAAGGTAAAAATATATGGACCTTAAACACAGAGTAAGACAGATTCTCTCCTGTTGTAGTATGATTTTAGAAAACACCCAAAACCAAACAACAACAATAAAAAAGTTATGCACATAACTTTTTTTTTTTTTTTTTTTTTTTTTTTGTGTGTGTGTGCGTCTCAAGAACAGAATAAAAAATAAGAAATATTATTTGAATATCTGTAACATGTGAAGTTGAACTGGTGTGGTACATGTTGTAATAAAAGATGATGTAAAAACTCAACATTTGCCACCCAGTAGTAATTGGAATACAGAGCCACTTTCTGCTGTTACCTGCATTGAGTGAATGGATAATTCCCTTGAGGAAAAACACTGCTGATTTCAATCATGATTTTAGCTTGTTTGCTTGCTGTTAGAAATTATTTGCTTATTTTCCAATGTGAAGTTTTGGCCTGTTTGTTACTCATGAATAGATAAGCCCAGGGCTGGAGGGGACTTGCTGAATTACTGAATGCTGTCACTTAATGAAAGGCAACCTCATTCTGTAATCCCCATGCTAAATTTAACAAGTTCTGTGTTAAAACTATCATTACTAGGAAGCCTCCCAGAGTTATAAATGTATAAAATTCTGAATTAAATTTATCCCTGGCTTTGTTCTTGTACAAATACATTTGTTCTTGTATCAAAAATGTAGCAATTATAACTTCTCTGTTAGAAGGCTAGTTATAGCCCTTCCCTGTTTTCCTAGGTTAAGTGGATTTCTTTTTGTGCTCGTTTTTGCTTTTTATTATTATTATTTTTTCTAATAACACTCTTGCTATTGACTCAGATATCCACATCATCACATGTTGTGTTAAGGTCAATCTTGAATGCTGGTGATAAGAAATCTGTACAGTCTTTGAGGGCAAGTATGGCTGGTGACTCTTGTAGTTCTGATCATTTGTGTCTGTGGCTGCTAAAATGGCTTTTTTGATCTTGCATTCATGTTTACTATAAGTGTCATACATTTATGTCTCTTATTTCATCAAAAATAAGTAACAAACACGGGTAAACTTCATTTTATAATAGCAAATAAAGATTTCAGTTGATAAATAATAATTTGCACTGCATATCATACTTGGCTTACTTAAAATCAGGTAATCAGTATCTTCACATATAGTGTTTTGATCTTCACTTCTCCTGAGTGCCTTCTGATTTTAGATTGTAGCAAATTTCAGTAATTCAATTCTCCTTTCAGGGCTAAAAAAACCTCTTTATAATGGACCTAAGGTCAGTCTTAAGAAAACCACTAGTAACTTCTGTGTTATACAATATTTTCTTTACTTTTTCAGGATCCCTGCAGTATCAAGACCATTCTTTACCCACTACGTAGTTATTGAATGAATGCTAATCAATGTTTTCTATAATAATAAGGTTAACTACTTTCTAGAGTTTACCTAGATTAGGGACCGCACAAGTCTTTTTCAGGAAATTCACCTGCCTTCCCAAATGAATGTATTGTGTTGGTCTGGAACAATACTTTGATAATGCATTAAATTATATTCTTCACATACTATTTGTCTGCAACTCTTCTCCATGTTAAAATGTATTGTGATACCTTGCCATATTAAACATCACCATTACCTGAGGCATTGCATCACTCATCATTGAGTATAGATGTGCTTCAAATGTTGCCATATAAATTTTACATAATTTCACTACAGTAGAGACTTTGTTTTGCTTATGCCTATGCAGTAGAAATATCTGTTTCTCTGCATTGTTTCCTTTATCTTTTTGGTTTAATTGAAACCAAACTCTGCTTTTCCAGGAAAATGTCATTTTTTTCTTTCATCTCTTCATGTAATAATAATGACTCTTTAAATTTGCTTTGTAATATGTAATTTGGCTCGACTTTTGGATTTACTTTATTGCATAGTTGATATTTCTACTCCAGACATTTATTATTTTTATTTTTTTGCTAGTAATAGTCTTTCCACTGTCCAGTTAGGTCAGAAGTCCCTATGCTATGAGTTTTTTGCACCCATTTGACAATCCAGTTCCAGATAGCCTTTTAATCTGCCAACCTTCATTTTCTATGAGTCTGTTGGCAAATGGCTTATTTTGTTTGTGGGAGGCTACTTGTCTGGATTTAAAAGCCTTGATTTAAGACCTACTTCATTTAGTTTAAGCTAGAAAAAGTGGATCAAAGATAACTTTTTATGAACATGCATCCTATATAGCTCTCCCACTTTATCAAAGCAAACTCTTAGGAAATGTATCTTACGGAGTCAGTGGGTAATTAGTTGAAAGACAGTAAGAAGATTGAGTCTGTTGGTGGCAGTTCATTGCATAAATATTCATTATCAGAATTTCAAGTTACTGTGATTGGAACCAGAATTAATTATTAAGTTTGTGCTCTTTGACTGAAATAAGCCACATTTACCCTTTTGGTACAAATGTCACAAATAAGGATTCAAAACTACTTTTATTCAGCACTGTGCATCAAGTTTATTCCTCTAAGTGAAGTCCATGCCATCACATAAATTCAAGAGCTAGATGATGATGTTATGAAACCCAGATACTACTTGATTACTATGCTGTATGCTGAAAGTGTATGCCACTCAGGTTCTGGTGGCAACCAACACTGAGTTTTAAATAATACTTGCTTGTAATAACAAGTTTCTAATAGCATAACCATTAAACTGTGATTTACTGCTTATGTAAAGTGCTGTACTATTTTGAAAATGACTCAAATAATAACAAAAACAAAAAAAACCAAAGCCACAATAACAACAAACCCACAACTTTTTTTCAGCAAATCAAATGTTCATTTATTTCAGTGTTAAATATGTTTTGTTGATGTATTAAAATCTTTTTCTTGTCTGCCAGTTGTGCAGTCTTAAAATGATACCTGATAGTCCAGTTATTTTTTTCTTGACATGCATCTGCAACAATAATGAAAATCAGGTGGGCCAATATATCCTTCAGCTGTACTTTTGCAGCAGGTTGCCTTGCAGTTGTATCCTCCTACAGCCATGCACCTGTGAAGTGTTTCATGAGTTACCAGTTACAACTGAGCAAATAGTTTGAAAAATGAAGTTGTACATTCTAGGAGTATGGTTAATGATGATTCTTAAGCCATAAAAAGTCAGATTGTTCTCATTAGATGAGCATCTCTCCTCATTTGTAACAAGCAAATGGCAGTTGTAAATGGTGGTATGACTTGAGATATGCAATAAATAGAAGTACCTCCAAAAGTTAAGATATACTTGAAAACTGGGATTTCATGGCATATGCACTTCTTCACTTTTTCTTTTTTTTTTTTTTTTTTTTTTTTTTTTCTTTTTAGTGACTATTTTCACTGCAAACATTTATATTTAAATAATTTTGGCTGTTTCTGCTTTGTGAAACAGGACTGATCTACCAGAAGAACAGAAACTGTGAAACAGGGAATTTCTATTACAGTTGTTATTATATTCCATTCCTTTTGTGCCTACCCAGTCAGTACACAGTATTTTGAAAAGTTAATGTAATAGGCTATACTACTGTATTTCTTTCAGTACCCTGGTAACTGCAATACCTCCCCCCTAACCCCAAGCAAAAAAGATGATCAGGAAAACAGAAAAGAGCACAGCAGGCCCTCATTCCTGTAGACAGTTTCAGCAATTTAATTCTGTTCATCTCCTTGGATGCCATATTGAGAGAACACCAGGGCTACTCCCTGAAGCTACTAAAAGCAACTTTGGTTTATCTGTATTTCTGTTTGTTCTAGTTCTTGCAAGGTGGGCAGTTCAGAAGTTCAGCTGCTGGATCCCTGGAAACTGTAATCAAGGCAGTCTGTAAAGAAGAATCTTCATTTTTCAGCAATGCAAACCTCTTCATTGACATGCCCAGGATCACAGGACTCTTGGAGGACAATATGGCAAAATATGGCATTCCTGAAGATTCAAGTGAGAAAATCTATTGATAACAAGTTGCTTATATACTTTCACAGTTTGCAGAAGTTTCTCCCTATTAAAGAGAAATGTTTATATACCATCTGATATCTCAACTGATACTGTAAACCTGAACACAAGGAATGATCAATACATATTTTATGGCTGAGAGAAAATAGTAATGAGACACAAGTAATTCTGGTTGTTTCCTATCCTTTCAAATAATGAATAAAAATATTCCTGTTTTAGAGACGTATTTATTAGTTTTTTTTTTTTAATTTTTTTTTTTTTTTTTAAAAAAAAACACTTTGTATTAAAAATACATCTTTGAGATATGAGATTGAAAATCTATTGCTGCATGCCTTCCTTTTGTGAACACAATGCTGTGGTGGTACTGTGCAGTAAAATAAGCAAACCATCTGGATAACCGTCTGGAGCTTTTTAATAGTTGAAATTTCCATTCTTTACCAAGTGCCCAGAAAATCTCTTCTCTCATGTAATTTCACCTCTGCTCTTTCTTCAACACACTTTCGACTCAACCTGGTTAATGTTGATATTTCTAATAACTTCATTGGTGCTTCAGTGTCTCTGTGCTATTTCTGCAGTCTTGGCTGTACCAGCAGGCACTTTGAGTAAGGAGACAAGAGCTCTGCCTTAACCTAGTTCACTTGCATGTGGGGAAAATCACAGCATCTCAGATTAGCAAGTCTTCTTTGTCTTTTAGTATATTGCTGTTTTTGACTGGCCAGTTTGGAGCCTCTTAATTCTTTCTTGTCATTTATCAACAGTTGTGCTTAGTAATGAATGTTTCCTTGAAGAAAGTAAAAGTTTAGGCAAAGAACTAGTCATTCTAAATGATACATTTTTGATGATTATTTCTTTTATCTTTGGTGGAATTCTAAATGTTATTGGCTTAGTTTTCCATTAAATACAATAATATTTGTCTTCCTTATGGAATTGTTAATGACATGAAATGACATATTTCTAAAACCACTCATAATTTATTATTATTATTATTTTTAAGTAATGCACATGAGCTGGGCATAAAAATCTAAATGTTTCCCACAGACAACTCATTTCCTGTACTTGAGTGCTATGCAAGTGCATGGGATATCCTCGAGGCTCTTCATTGGTATATGTTCTGAAGGATATACTGCCACCCTAATACACCAATAACCCAATCTGGTGTAGGAAAATATTTTTTAGTTAAGGAATGATGTTTATATTTTTCAAATCAAGAAGTTAGGTGTCATAGTTTAATGCCATTTTTCTTTCTTTTTTTTTTTTTTAATGTAATTTAATTTAATTGTATTTTTAATGAAAATATGTAAACGAAGTCTGTATTTATGAAGGGTTATCCTTCTTTCTTAGGTAGGAATAGAAAGGTATAGAACAACTGAGAGTCTAGGGTGAGTCTGGTTTCTTAAGGTGACTCTTTTCCTCAGCATTCATTTTGTGTGCAGAGGTTTTGTCCTTCCACTCTGTAATGTGCTAATGCAGCACTTAGGACAAATGGAGTTCACAGATTGCTTTTCAGGAATGTGAAAAGCTCTTTAGACTGTTTTTTGCTTGTCTAATGTTTAGAGTTTTGCAACCGCAATGATATCTTAGACTGTGGTTAAACAGTTTCTTTTCAGGGACCTGTAGTGATTGCTTAGTGATAGCTGCTAATATCTGGCATGCTGCTGTGGCAGATACTAAATTAAGACTCAAAATGGATTAAATAAATAAATAAAAGCCAACCTTACCTGTATTGACTTTCTTAATTGTGAGTCTGTCTTTATTTTTGCAGCTCCATTTTGCTTGAAGCTTTATCAGGAGATTTTACAGTCTTCTAATGGGGCTTTGGTATGGACTTTCCTGAAACCTTTATTACATGGAAAGATACTGTACAATTCCAATATCAACATGATTGACCTGGTGATAGAGAAGGTGAGTATCAAAAGAAACACTATTTCTGTTTATTGATTTTTGTCTTTGTACTTTATTTTAAAGGTCCATTTCTTTCAGGGTAGGTAAAAGCAACTGGATAATTGCCTTCAAGAAAACTGGATTTATCCTATCCCTCAAGTTCTCACCTTTCTACTTCAAGCTTGATATTTCTCTTGACTTTTATTCTGTTTGTTACAGTGGTTTCACCTTGGAGTGAAAAGAATAATTTTGTTCAATGTCACTTAAACTTTGTATAGAAAGATTAAAAAGAACACATTAGCAGAAGTGTAGTGTGAAACATGTTGTATCAGTGTGCAGAATATACATATTACAAGTAAGTTTTTGCCCTGAACGTGTTTTTTAGAATAATAACTCTATGGGGCAGCAAAAGGAACTTTGAGGAAAGGATGCCCTGGGAAGAAAAGCCTGTTTGGAGGGAGTTACTGAGCTGCATTAAAAAAAAGAAACTACAGCGCGTCTTGGTTTCCTTCCTGATCATGTTTTAACACTAGTAGTACCAATACTGTTGGCTGAGCTGCCATATATATGTCAACACTGATGACTTGATACTAGTCAACAATTTTACTGTCTGGTATGGTAGGTACTCTTGTTTGAGCATAATTATCTACAACGATGTGTTTGTTCATGACTAGCTTTGAAGCACTTATGTAAAAGAAAAGATCATACATCATTGAAAGTACAGTTTAGAGTTCTATGCTAATTTTGCATTTATCTTGCAAATATATTATTTTTACCTCAGAATATTTTTTATTGCAGGAATGACAATTTTGCTTAAAATCTAGAAAACAGCATTACTCCTCTGTAAATGGTACACAGAAAGACTGTAAGAACTTTAAATTTGATGGTAACTATTTCCTGTGTAAATTGAGTACAGTGTGATGGTCTAACTTATGCTCTAAAAGATGTTAAAAACCTAAGCCAAATAGGACATACTAGAGAGCAGACACATGGTAACTTAATAGTTTCTGCTGTGAATCACAAGTAATGTTTCAATTATTTCATATTTTGCAGTTAAATAGCTTAATATGAGCAACAGGCCACCTCTCTGGAGATGAGTATAATAGATTTAAAAATTTTAGTCATCTAAAAATGAAGCTGCTCTTGATTTTTATAGATGGAAATTCTATAAAGAATGAGTTGTGATAAATGACAAAAAACATCCAAATAAGGTTTCTTAAAAGTATCAGTAGAGTTCATAATGAAGTTAACCTTATATATATAATTTGCCAGTGATGAGATGACTTGTGATCCAATTCTTTGTAACTGGAACAGTTGGAAAATGTACATTAAAGTAACAAGACAATTCAGAAATAAAATTCTAGCTTTCTTAGCCTTTCTGGCTTTGTGTAAGCACACCTGACTTGTCAGTCTGTTAAAAGATGTCATTATAAAGGCAGTTAAATAAGCTCAAAAGAACATTTTTATTTATGGTTGCATCAGGAAGGCACTTAAATGTATTCAGTCCCAAAAGGGCCATAGTTGGTGTTCAAGGCTAATTTTAATCAAAGGTAATATCCAGCCTAAATGTTACACAGAATATTTATTTTAATGGATCTTCATTGATCAGAAGGAAGAGAACTCGAAGAAAAATTGTATTAAATATCAAACTCCAACTATTCATTAGAATATAAACTTGTAGGAGTCACTTTACCAAGTTAGATTGTGTTCATCCTGCCCTAAGTCCTGACTCCTACTGTAGCCAGTGAAGCCTGTATAGGGAGTTGCTGAAGAGCACATGAAAAAGTGATACTCCCCCCAAATACTGTCCCAGCTTCTAAAGACTTGTAGGTCAGAATTTCCTCCAAGACTTTGCTGTTATAATTTGTCCACTTTGTTTTTGAGCTCTTGGGAACTCTGCATTCACCCTGTCTGTGCTGAAGCATTCTACATAATCTACTCCTTCCTTATTTGCTAGTTCTTTAACTTCTCCAGAGAGAAAAGGCACAACTTCTCTTTAAAAAATAAAATATTTTATATCTCCCAGCTATGTTTACTTCTGTTCTCTATTTCTACTGCTATCTTTTATTATAACTTCTATTTATTATAAAAAATGTGTTTAGTAGAGATTTCAAAATCATTAGTCTCTCTCTGTGTAGTCCCCTAGTTCCCGTAGCATCTTTTTTTTAAGAATAGCATTGAATTTGTTATTCTTCAGTTCCCTGATATCAAGGGCAATTTTAATCATGAAGTTATGCTACAGTAAGTACTTCAACTGTTTCATCCTTGAACTCTGTTAGAATTCTTGGTAGGATGTTATCTGGTCCTGGAAACTACTTATTGTTCATTTTGTTAATTTACATTTTTTTTTTTTTTCCAAAGAGCATTTATTTTTAAAGTTTTTTACTGCTGCTTCAATTTGAGACAGATTTTCTAAAGTGTACTCCATGTAGAAAGATTTGACATGGTAACATTCCAAAGGCCTACCATGTTGAATGAGGAAGCAAAAAGTTAAACTTCCAAAACTTTAAGTTAATTTTTCTCATATTTTGTTTTCCCATTTGGATGTAACTTCATCTTTTAAAAGGATGTTTTCTAATACATTTCTGCTGTGTAGTCTATATGCATGCATGCATAGGCATGTAAATGGTCTTTCTCAATACTTTGTTTTCATAAACAGTATATATTTGTTGTTTTCCACTATTTTGCCATTAATCAGTCTCTTTATCCCTTGCATAAAACTGACCCCTTCAACTGCTGCTTTAAATCTATTTCAAATAAGCTTCTGCATCATATGAAATTCTTCTTTTTCAAAAATCCATGCTACTGCACTAGACTTTTTGGATTGTATTGTTTGTTGGTTGAATACAATCACATTATAGATACTACAGATATTTGAAGTGACTTCAGGAAAAAAAAATCCTTTGTGCTGTTCAGAATCAAGTCAAGAAACACCAAGATCTGAGCTCTTCTGAGCTCCCTGGTGATATGCTTGATCTAACAATTTATAATGGATTAAAATTCAGTCTCCTCATGTTGCAGTGTGACCTTATGTTCCTGCTCTATGCTGGAGAAAACGAAATCTCACATTCTAGCTCTTTGCTACCCTTGCAGCCTTTCTGATTTTCCTCACCTTGTGACCATCGAGACTGGACAGTGGGTTACATGATCCTGATGTTCAGATCTGAGTTTTCAGTCCATGAGGTTTCTGTGTTGCTTGTTAACAGAAAAACTTGTTTAGCTGATTTGATGCCAAACTTTAGTCTAACATTTAGAATTAGTCTCCTTTGGAAAGTGAAATATGCAATCTCATATAAGTTAAATGCATAGATTCCTTCAGGAGAATGAGGCTGTCTGCAAGGTTGTCCTTGGGGACTTCTGTGCTACAAATGGGAAGAGAGAAATACCACAAAATGTTTTTCTGTATCTTCTGATACTTAAGTATTCATCTCTGGGAGAGAAAGAGAGATGAGAGCTAGGAGCAGATTTTGCAAAAGACACTTAAAATACTGTGGCAAAAAATGTGTACTTTGAATAGGGATTATTGTAAAAAGTGTGGTCCCAAATTGCAGTTTACAACTCATTGGAGAAACTCTTTCTTGGGAAATGTCATGATCTCTACCATAATAACAAAACTAGATTGTAATGGGGAGATCTAGTTCTTAAATGCTCTTGTGTGACTGATAATACCAATTGAAACAAAAGCATGCTGCAATACTTTCTAATGTTGAGTACATTTATGATCTGTTAAAACAGTCTGGAAAAAACTGATGGTTATTTGCTGGTGGCTAAGAAAAAACATTACAGCTTCTGCTTAACTGGGCCACAGAATATTTATACTCAGGTCTTTCTCTCTAACACTATTTTGAAATAGAGTATGTTTGGTCAGTTGTCTTTATTATTCAGACTGTTTACAACTTTTAATTTTTTTTGATGTTCTTGTAACATGTTCATGTTAGAACAGAAGATCCATGTGGTCTGTAGACTCTTTCTTTTAAGTATGTCCTAACTGTATTTTTATTGCATTCTGAAGCACCTCTATAATATTCTGCATGGAAAAGACATTATAAAATAAATAGGTCATTATGATCCTTCAGATAAGAAACATAAACAAAAGGTGTCCTGTAATGTGTGATTTGTATGGTATTCAGAGGCTGCAACAAATGCTTCTCATTTCTAAAACAGGAAAAGAAAACATGGATACCCTTACAATTTACTATCAAATGAAATGGAAAGGAGTTGTAGAAGATCTGAAGTTCTTCCAGTTTCTTATAGTTTTCTATGCACGGTTTTTAAAATTTGTCTCCATGTCTTCTTTTTCATAGGCTAATTTCACTTTTGGTTTTGTGGAACACTTGAAGACTTATTCTCAGACATGGCTTAGGATGTCTGAAGTTTTTAAAAATCGTGGAAATGTCCTCATAGCCTCACGGCTGCAGGTTGGTGAACTGTGGGATGTTTTCCTGTTTTCCAATTAATTGATCTAGTCAGAATTTCAGAATTTCTATAAGTGTAAAACTGCCTGTCTCACTGTGGGTTTAAAAAGAGTTGAAAAAAAGAGAGATTAGCTTTAGGTTATGAGCCTACAGTACGATACTGATCAACTTCTGAGCTGAAAATACTTAAAAGGAATGTTACATCACTATCCAGTACTAGCAGGCAGCAGGGGAAATAAAAGAAGCACAAGCTTTATGCACTTCTCTAAAACAAATGTAAGATTGGAGGAAATAATACTTCCTGGAACTTGTGTGTTTATCATTTGCTTTTTCCGACGCTGTATGCAACTGATAAAAAACTGATGTGGGAAATAGTGACTGTTTAAAATAAATAAATAAATAAACAAACCTAAGATCAACTTGTAACTAGGCTTTTCCCCATTCTATGTATTTGTCTTTTATTTTCTTTCATTTTTTTTTCTTTTTTCTTTTTTTTTTTTTTTAAAAAAATATACCAATAAATGACATTCTCCTTGTGAAGACATGAAAGGCTGTTATGATTGGGCTGCCCTGGAGCCAGGAGGGCTGGCTGTACCTCGGCTCTGCTCTGCACTGCTGCAGCCTCAACTCAAGTACTGTGTGCAGTTTGGGGCACAACAGTATAAAAAGGATATAATGCTATTAGAAAGTGTCCAAACAAGGGCTGCAAAGGGCCTAGAGGGCAAGACATCTGAGGAGCAGCTGAGGCCCCTTGATTTGTTCAGCCCAGAGCAGAGCAGGCTGAGGGGAGGCCTCATGGCAGCCTGCAGCTCCCTCACGAGGGGAGCGGAGGGACAGGCGCTGAGCTCTGCTCTCTGGGGACAGCAACAGGACTCGAGGGAACAGCATGGAGCTGGGACAGGGGAGGGTCAGGCTGGGGGTTAGGGAAAGGTTGTGCACCCAGAGGGTGGTTGGGCACTGGGACAGGCTCCCCAGAGCAGTGGTCACAGCACCAAGCCTGCTGAAGTTCAAGAAGTGTTTGGACAATGCTGTCAGACCAATGGTCTGATTTTGGGGTGGTCTTGTGTGGAGTCAGGAGTTGGAGTTGATGTTTCTTGTGGATCCCTTCCAACTCAGGATATTCTGTGAACCTATAAGCAGAATCCTGTCATGGCTTACACGAACCAACTGAATGGTTGCTCTAAGTGCAAGTAGGGAATATTACTAGTATACAGGCATGAGATTTGCAGATGCCAGGATGCTCTTGTAGTGCTAATACATTTTTTTCACCTTAGAACATGACAAATGAGATAATGAATCGAAAACAATATAAAACGAATTCCCAACTGCTACAACTGCTAGTTTTTAAGCTTTTTTTTTTTTTTTTTTTTTTTTTTTCCTACTGCCAGTGCTAATAGTTCAATGCCCCAAAAGTCTTACAGGAAAAGAAAATGAGAATGGACTCACAGTTAAAATATTGGGAGTAAAGGACAGTGAATTATAGCAATAGGGAGTATATGTGCTATTGTTTATTTCAAATGTGTGGAGTTAACTTATGAAAGGTGGAAGACTGTAGACATGGAGAAGCTAAGCAATTTCTCCATTGTTATGCAGGAAATATTTATAAGGGGGTTGAACATGGATGCATACATGTATTTTGTATTTCTTTAGTGAAGACGAAGTGATGTGATGACATAACATCTAAAACTTTTTATTTTAGGAAGCACTTCAAAACAATTTTGTAAAGCACTTTGTAGAAAGTAACCTGGATATTGACATGGAAACGCTCTTTCAAAAAATGCAAGTATACGGTATGTGAAAGTGCATATACTGGTTACCCTTATTAAATTTTAACTTAAACTAAGAACTATGCTCAGTTAGTTTTCAATATTTTACCTAATTATATGAAACCAAAATACCAGATTTTATCTTCTATTGTTGAGTTAAGTCTCCTGTATTTCTAAATGTCTTTGTGTGTGTGTGGATAATTTTCATTGCATAGTACTGAAACACTGGAAAAATCTGTTAATGAATTAGAAGTAGCAAACTGTCATGGGAGACTTAAAAACACAGGAGTTATATTTAAAGGGAGGGAGGGAAGAAATAATCCTGGTAGCTACAGTTCCCTTATGTAGCAGTAAAATTTTAGTAATTTTGAGGCAAATCTATATCCTTTAAATAGAAATAAATGGAAATCAGATTGGGTACATTGTATGTATAATCAATACAAGCAAAAGCTGTCTGTATCTCTTCTTTTAGGGAGAAATAGTTCCTTTGCATCTCCCTGAGCCCCAGCAAAGCATGAGATATAGATACTACCAGAGGGCTACAAGGGCAGGCTTAGGTCAGCAGGGAGTAACTTGGGTCAGACTCAGCCCTGGGATGGCCAAGCAGGACCATGGGGATGGTGGCCATGCCAAAATGTCACCCTGCGGGTGGAGATATGGGTGCAGATGAGCATGTTCAGAGTCAGGCCACTATGAGGCTGACCAGTAGTGTCCCCATGGTCACCACCACCCTTGGCTGTACCATTTCAGCTCTGGTGCTGAGCTTCTGGTTACTTAAATTTGATAACTGAACTGTAACAATTTGATAAAGGAAAAAAACATTCAATATGTCCTGCTGTCAGTAGGTAGGTCCATTCTAAAGAAAATGGTTGCTGACAGCATTAGAAGGAATTGTCCATACCAAGGCCGAGTCTAATGTTATTTAAGAACAGTTTATGATCATGAGGACATAGCAAATAAAGAGGTGTAGCATAAAATGCAATGACAGTGTGACGTCGTGCACTAAGGGAGCTAAGTGCTTCTCAGGAGACAACAGTAGGGAGGATAGATCTGTGAGGTTTGTTGTCAGTGACCAGTAGGATAATTATAAGCCAGATACTAATCTGTTCCAGCCATTTGCTGGGGGAGGGCTGAGATGCCTCCATGAGATGTCTGTGTGGCCCTTGTTGGGGAAAAAAGGGGGGGGGGGGCTTTACAGCAATATGGATTACTAGTTCTGCTCTACAGTTAAAGAATTAAGTCTCAAT
This sequence comes from Heteronetta atricapilla, assembly GCA_011075105.1. Taxonomy (NCBI): domain Eukaryota; kingdom Metazoa; phylum Chordata; class Aves; order Anseriformes; family Anatidae; genus Heteronetta; species Heteronetta atricapilla. Next base: position 85,549,788 of record CM021732.1, read on the forward strand.
CTGAAAAACAAAACTAAGAAAATATTATGTACCTGAAGTGCAATTTTTATTGGACTGTTACCTGTTTCTAAGCAGGAAATCAACAAAAGCCATTTAAGCTCCTGAGAGCTTATAAATTCTGAAGTTGTGTACTCAGTCTTTAATTGTACTACTGCCCTGAGCTGATGCTATCATGGTTGGTGTGAACTGAAGTTTTTGGCTTTTATTTTGCATGCACAGTGTACACGATGTAATTGAAACTGATGGCCTTGGTTTGAAGGCTTTGTTTTTGAAGGCTAGTACTAGCTGCCTGCGCTTTCACTAAAAACTAACAAAGAAAAAACCATGGCAAGCAGTGTACTGAATTTAATGCAGAAATTAAGAGCTCTGGGTACAGTATCCTCCTTAGGATGAGCGACTCAAACTTCTGTCTATCTATCTCTCAGGAATATTACCTTAACCCCTGAGCATTTGGCTAGTATGGGTCAAGCACAGTTCACCCATCATGGTGAAACAGGACCAGAATACAATTAAAATAAAACCAGAATCATGTAATCAGAAAGATATAGGGAGGGGAAACAGAGCAAGTCTCTTAACCTACAACCTGCTGGAAATATAACTGTCTCAGTTCATTAGTTGATCAATAGATGTATTTGGTTCATACAGACCTAGCACAGGGAATTATATGACAGACTGTGGGCAAACTGATTCATTAAGAAGAAACCAAGAGTCATCTTTTGAGTCATCAGGTACATCTTCACTGTTGCAGAGAACTTCATCACAGAAATCCATGCATGTATTTCTCAAACTATAGCTTTTTAACAGTTAGAAACATTTGACTCTAATAAATGGTTAATAATCTTGGTTTGTGAATGCAGGAAATCAGTTAAGTAGAATAGTTTATGAAACTAGAATTTCTTTAATGTAATACAATTGATAAAATTATCATATAAAAAATGAAAAATAAATACAGGCTATAGATGGTGATAGCATTTATGCCTTTCTTAAGCTGATTTTGGATCCAGAGTCCCATAGCATTCTTCTGCATTTATACTTTGATTACATTTCTACTTATAGATTCACTTCATCATTTAGCTTTTTGAAAAATGACCGTGCTGTCTTATTTTTACATTTTTTGTATATGCTTTTTTATTTTTTTTTTATTTTTACTCTATAGTCATACACAGCCATTACTGTAAACCTCCCTTTTTATGACTTTTTTTTTAAAAAAAAAAAAAAAAAATTTGTTGGTCTTATCCTGCATCATTTTTTTTTTTTTTTTTTAATTTTAGTTCTGTAATTATTTCGCTTGGATCCAATTAAACTCTTAAATGTATCCACATATGTATTAGTTTTACGACTCACGATATGTTTATTTCCATCCAAAGATCTAGTTTCCTAAAATCACCTAATCTGTGTGATTATGTATTTTGTCTTCCAATGAAAACAAGTATTCCCTTGGCTTTACATCTATGCTTACATTAAGCTGTCGTCTAATTATACTCAAATCTGAGGTGTTTGTGTTTCTGTCTTATTAACTTCACTGTGATGCTACATTATCTTCACCCTGCAATTCCCGTTGGAAAGTTTCATAGGACACTGAGTGGATTGATATTCTATCTGTTCTATTAAATGATTGTACTAGGGGACCTGACAAATTTACCAGTTTCTAAAAAAGGTTATTGTGTCAGTAACCATGTACAAAGTAAATATTAAACTGGGGGCCGGAAAGGTTGTATTTTTCTTTTTAAGCGCATCTTCACCTTCTAAACTAGCCTTGTGTGAGCAAGGTAAGTGTTCCTCTATGGTTGCCTTCCAACCCAGCAATTTGCCATAATCTCTTTGGTATAACCAATTTTATATGAAACCTGTCCTGCTAGAGCCTGAGCTCCTTGCTGGGAGCAGTCTTTATGGACCTCTCAAGAGGCACAAGAGGAGGCAGTTGCATGGAAGGGCCTTCTTTTTACATCCTTGTTCCTGAGTCTCCCACTTGTCCTTCTTCAGTGACTTCTAGATGTGCAGTGTTTTTCACTACAAAGGAATCTCCCTTATGGAGTGGGCTGTGTGTGACCTGGGATGTAGCAGCTAAGATAACAATAAGAAATCAAAACAACAAAAAAAATCTTGGCAACTTTCCTGCTTGGCTTTTTCCTCTGCTGCCCTCAGTGTCATGAAATAATTTTATGCATACATAAAAATCTGGAAGCAAAAGAAGTAGTTCTAACATCCTCACTGAAACCTATGGTAACTAGATTTTTTTTTTATTTTTTTTTTTTTTTTTTTTTTTTTTTCTGAATTTCTGACCTAAATTCACTCTTTCCTGGTTTATTCCTATTTTTTGTCTCACAACCTTTCACTTAAATAGCACTTCTATTTGGTAGTTTAATAGAAAACAATTATAGTTCCTCTGAATTACTTCACAGTAAGTTAAACAACCTAAGTTGGAGAACAAACAATGAAGATAAGAGTAATAACAGCTTCATCAAGTTTCTATTGAATAGCTATATTTATATATGAGAAATATAAAAGATAAACAACATTTTAATACTAAACCTTTCCTGTGGATTGTATCTGTTTCTATATACATTAGACTACAGAAGTTCACCTAGATTGTGAAGTACAATATTTCACTTCCAGAAACATTTTAAGTGTGCTGTACTCTAGTTCTTATGTTACATGAACACTATGAACACTAGTTCTTATGTTAAAATTTTAATAGTATAATTCATGAGAGAATTTATTATTTCTTTTAAGTTAAAAAAATATTTCAAATTAAGGTTTTATAAAGATCAGATGGTGAAAAGGTCTCATCATTATTATTTTTTTGTTTATATATAGGGCTACATATATATGTAATTATAGACACACAAATATAAAAATAAATTAAAGCTTAACCTTATTACCTGGGATTAATGTTAGAAATATTCTGTTCTCTTTAATGTGATGAAACAAGTAGCAATGTATTTATTCATTTATTTTTGTACTCCTGAAGAATAGTAGTAAATAAGACACACATCGTATCTCTGAGGCTGTTTTTTCTCTCAGCCCATGAATTCATCCTCTCATTGCTTGCTTGTCTTCTGAGTTCTAAACTATCAGTTTCTCAGTTTCTACTCCTTTTAATCTTTATACTTTCTCATTGGCAATTGTGTCTCTTCCCCAGACTACTCCATACATCTTTTCCCACTTATCTGCCTTCCTGTTGTAATATTTCCTGTGCTGCTGTTAAATAACATTGATGATCCAGGGTTTGTCTGTCACCACTGTTAGCAAATGAGGTCATCACCCGTCCTTTTTAAAGCCTATATGTTCAAGTGAGTCTAAGAAGAAAGCTTGTGTTGGATGCTTTATAATGTATTATTACTTGAGAAATTCAGATGTTTCCATTAAATCCAGATGAATTTACAATATTTCTAGCTTATGCTATCCCTATGATTATTCTCTCAAAATTAAGGATTTAGCACAGTTCTATAATAATGGATGGAGATCTGGATTCCTCCATAGGCTCGGTGCTGGTGTAACACAGCATTGGTTAAAGTATACATTCATCATAGATCTGTAAATATGATCAAAGTAAAATCGGGAGGTTCTAGTTTTATTCTGACTTTTTTTTTTTTTTTTTTTTTTAATGTAGGGCTTGGATCAAAATGCTTGTGCCCTATATGATGAACTTCTTGAAATATTTGTGGTGTCAAGAAGATAAGAGCTAGCCAATACATTACTAGATTAAAAAGATGTATCTCTGCCTGAAGTACAGTAACTCTTTTTTATTTGTGGGAGTAGTTAGGGAAGGCTGAAGAAATATTAAAAGTCCTTTTTCTAGAACTTGTTATATTTTTGTTGTTTTGAAATTGAAGGGAAGTGTAGCTAAAGACTTGTAAAAGCTGCTGAAACATGAACTACCCTTTCACAAGTTCACAATAATAGTGTTTTTTTTTTATGCCTTCTTTAAATACAAAGTATATTTTCTCCTGCAGGATATGCAAGTGAGAACATACCTTTCTGTTCTGCTTAATTCATTGCAACTAAAGCAGTCCAATTTGTTTCCTCCTCTTAGAAATTATGATGGACAAGATGCTTAACAGCTCAGCAAGTAAACAGATTGACCTGTTGTCACATCTCATAGTAAATATTTCTTCCTGTGTGTTACTGGATCGTTTCCAGCCTTTTGAGTCTGTTGATAAATTGGAGGAGAAAGCTCGTGAGCTCATGCAGCAAAATAATTTTTTGGCTAGTAAGTATCTTATATAAAATTTGTAATTACAGAAAACATCAGACTTTAATTGTTGCCTGTGTTTGTTGATAAGAGGTTAAACTTGCACAGTTTCAAAGTATGTATTAAAACACATAATACAGACAAAATACAGCACATCTAACTTAGAGATATTCCCCAACATTTGATTGCTATAATATATGCAGTAAAGACTAAGTACATTTTTTTAATTACGGAAATGCCAAATGAATCTTTGGAGTCTGTGATTTCTCATGAAACGTTGAAAAGCAGAGTCATAAAAGCTTAAAAGGAATAAAAATATACACTACTGGGGAAACTCGACTACTTAGGACAAGATCACACGTTTTTTCTCATTTTGAATTTCACTTTTAATATTCTTGGATTTGCAAAAACGAGGGAAAAAAGTAAAAAAAAAAAAAAAGAAGTTCTTAAACCAACAACTTAGAAAATTGTTTATTCTAAGTAGATTAGTTCTTAGGCAAGTGATATTATTTCTTTTCCTCATTGGGATTACACTGTCCGTCCTTTGCATTGAGTTCTTATTGTTGTGAATTGTTTAATTGTATAGAAGAGTTTAGAAGACAGGAATGTTTTCCTTGCTATACATTTTCTCTCCTTGCATAAGTAGCTTTGAGTTGCATGTAGTCTTTCTAAAAAGGGGGGAAGAATGTTTAAAAAAACTAAATGCTTGCATAAATGGGAAAATGAGTTTGAAAAAAAGTCTTTACAGCAAAGTAAAGCATTGTATGATGTCTTTCTGAGAGCCAAGTGGTCAGAGATGTCATTTTCCTTTCCTAAGGAAAAAAAAAAAAATCAGTTCCTCATTTTCCTCAAGAAATCCTAGAATGTCTTGGTCATCCGGAAAGAAAATACAACTGACTTACTATATTTGACTTATCTTTCCAGCTACAGATAAATGTTTCACTCACACTTTTTTACTGAGTTAGAGAAGATAATCATGAAAATTCTGTTATGTTAAAGCAGAATTGATGTTATTGACTCAGAAATTAAGAAATCAAAGTTAATGTTAGTGGATTGGTATTGTTTTCTTTGTCACCCACTTCCAGGGGTTGTAATCCTTTGGTGGACAAATTTTGTTGCAGTGCTTTTACATGTGAAAGTGGTATCAGTCTCCCAAAAATCTGTATATAAAACAGGGTTAAATCTGTATATAAAGAGGATAAGCTACAATTCAAAAAGACAAGTCTCAGAAGGAATTTTCTCAGGTAAAAAGGATTGTTGCAAACCCATTTATTTTGTGAATAAATATGAATGAAATAATGTTGGTGTCTATGAAACCTACCATTCTTGAGTGGGGGTTGAGAAATTTTAAAATACTTGCTCTAACAGGTGAGTGTATCCTACTGTCATATGATAATTGGCCAGGAGTTAGCTATGTAAATAACATGTCATATAGGCTTGAGTATGAAATGTTTTTTCTTTTTGTGTCAGGTATCATCTTCAATGCACCAAAGAACAAGATGCCAGATTCTAGTAATCCACTTCCATGGCACATTTCATATACAATTAGAACCAGTGTTCTCTACAGCATGAGAACGGATTTGCTTAAGAACCCAGTGTGGAAATCTCACCCCCAGAAGCTGCCAGCTGATGGGTTTAAATATAACCATATTTTTATTCCTATTCAAGATATGATTGAAAGGGCAATCATTTCAGCTCAAACAGGGTCAGATATCTCAGAGCCAGCAATTCAAGTGCAAGCCATGCCTTACCCTTGTCATACCAGTGACCTGTAAGTAAATTTTCTGCTCCTAAATTCAATTATAGAATTCTTACTGGGTAAACACTTAGAGGACTTGGGAAGCTATCAGATCTTTGTAAGGAATAAATGCAGTTTCTAGCATAGGACTGAATGTGTTTGATACCCAAACAGCAAATATTAAGAGAAGAGGTTACAAAACATTATGCAACTTCTGTCTGCCAAATGACCCCTTACAAGCTGTTTACAGATATACATTGGTCAGAGTAGTCTGCTGGACAAAGGCTGTCAATACAACTAACTAATGCAACTAAGAGAATATGTGAAGAAACACCTTTTCTATTATCAATTGTCCTGCGTGCAAACATAGGATTTGTCCCCAGTATGTGATGAAATACACTGCAAAGTTGATTTGAGCTAAAGAAAAAGTGTAGGATTGTTTTTTTTTTTTTTTTTTTTTTTTTTTTTTTTTTTGTAAAATTATCATAACATCCTGAGTATTAGAATGTAAAATTAGTTAATGGTGAGAAATGTATCAATGAAGCAAAAGTTGACTGTTTCATGATATTGCTTATTATGCATAAATCTGAATTCTGTTTGACTATGAATGTAGCCTCATCACCTGGAAGAGAGATTACATCAGTTCTATTGCTGACACATGGAAATAAAATTTATAGTAGTAATACATATATTTAGCTTGTTGCATGAAAAACAAGTGAATCACCTAACCTGAATAAAAATAAATCTTGTTGCTCATGCCAGATCTTGTTTTTATGTATACTTTGTGAATAGCCACAGTATTAAGCTATTAACAAACTGCTAAAAAATCTTTTATGTGTGGGAGCTAACAGTACTGCATATATATTCTTTCATAGATTCTTGAACAATATAGGTTTTTTTTTCCCACTTATGATGATGTTGACGTGGATGGTTTCTGTTGCTGGCATGGTTCGCAAGCTGGTTTATGAAAGAGAAATTCATCTTGAAGAGGTAAGAGAGAGCTGAGTCTGAAAATTTTATTTATTAAAGTGTACAAAAATACAAAACTTAAACATTTAGGTACCTTCATGTACCATAAATGCAGCTGTTTTTGCTTTTTTCCTTGGTTTTCCTCTTGACAGTAAGTTCTGATTCTAACTGGCAACTCAGATTCACAACACTACTGCTTTGAGTTTCAGCATCAGGCCTCCTAGTGTGAAAATATTTACATGAGACAAAAAGCAACAAGCAAAAGATCCATAAAATTTGAATCTGGAAACTTATTTAAAATGAGGCTTTGTGTTTAGAGTATTTTTGTTTGGGATTCTTTTTTCATGTTTTTCTGTATGTGGACTAATATATCATAAAACTTCATGAGCCAAATTAAAATTTTTTCATGTACTATGTAGTTTTCAAAAATTTAAGGGAGGATGACAGAAAAAGTGAGACAGAACTATTTCATCTATATCAAAGCTAGTCTTAGCAGGTGCTATGCATATAGAAAGACTGTCTCATTTTTTAATAAATACAAATCTGAATTCTGTTTGACTATGAGTGGAGCCTTGTAAATATTTTTTTTTGAGAACCTATACAGGTCTTTAACCTTCTTAGTTGTCTTTTTTTTTTTTTTTTTTTTTTTTTTTTTCAATTTGGAAAGTTATCTAACTTCTCTAATCTTTGATTTTGTAAGATGGATTTTGTTTAAAATGCTATTTTTTTAAAGTTCATTTTTATAATCTTATGAAAAATGCATTAGAAGTAGTAGCATCTTATTTCCAAAAGCATTTTCTAAAAACAGAGGGGTGAAATCTCATACCTGGCTAAATTATTATTTGTATGCTAATACATAGAGGTTTACAAAAATGACCATATGTTTCTTTTAGTTCAGTAATAGGCTGGGAAAATATGTGTATTTGTAGATATCCCTGGTGCTTTTTAGAGTATATAAAGGCAAACTGCTCACTGGAGAACCCAGTAATCTCACAACCGGTCCTACAACCCCATGCAAAATTGTGTTGTGCCTGGGCTTTCTCGTGTTCATGTGTGGTAAGCTCAGAACTGAGTGTTCAGTCCAGGAGAGGGCAGCAGAAGGGGTAGTGCAGGGCAAGAAGACAAGTGATTTAACGGGAAGATGGCATCCTCTGGGGAGTCAGTAGAGTCTTGGTGGTGACATGTTTTGCTTTAAAAAAAAAAATAAAGAAAAAACAATACACACACACACACAAATAGAGATATTGTGTCCTAACTTCAAGTCTTTCTGCTGTATTGTCTTACAGTATATGAAGACAATGGGAGTACATCCAGCCATTCATTTCTTTGCTTGGTTTCTGGAGAATTTAATTGTGCTCACAATAAGCAGCTGTGCCCTGGCCATCATTTTGAAAGCAAGTGGTATCTTTGCTTATAGCAATGGCTTCCTCATCTTCTTTTTCCTCCTGGATTTTGGAGTGACAGTTATTATGTTAAGCTATTTTTTGGGAGCATTTTTTAGCAGTGCCAATACAGCAGCTCTGTGTGCCAGCCTTGTGTATATGATCAGTTTTTTACCATACATAGTTTTGTTGGTCTTGCAGAACCAGCTGAGTTTCATCAAGCAAATTATAATGGTAAATATTTCTTTTCCTTTTCTAATTTTTCTTCTCCAACCATACTATGGATTTCTGTAGTTCTGAAACTTTAGAACCTCATTTACTTATTTTATCCCATTTTTTTTGTTTGTTTGTTTTGTTTTTTCCTTTTTTTTTTTTTTTTTTTTTTTTTTTTTCCACTGGAAATAAGT
>CM021732.1:85558578-85723820 GCA_011075105.1 Heteronetta atricapilla
CCTTTTTTTTTTTTTTTTTTTTTTTTTTTTCCACTGGAAATAAGTCATTCTTTACTAGGTACTGAACTGACCAAAAGTTTTGAATGCAGAAAGAAATAAAATATAAATTTTCAGGGAAATTTTGTAAACCTACAAAACAAAATACATAAGGAAGTTATATTCCTCATGTTCATAATGTCTCTTAATATCTTGGCTTCAAAATATTTACAATGTTACTGTTCTCTGAAGCACACCTGATAGCAACTGGTCATTAAATATGTTAACTGTTTGGAGGAAAACCTGTGATATTATAGTAGATTTATTCAATTATTCAATAAATAGCATATCAGGATATTTTGAATTGGAGGGATATTCTAGAAGTTATCTTGCTTTAGTTCTTCAATAGCTGTATATAAGTAGTGTATAATATCCTGAATAATCTGTCAGAATCATCTAATATTTTGGTCTAGAAAAAAATGTGCAAATTATTGTCAAGGCTGTATTTCCTCTTGCAATGTCTCTTGCTTATGCTCCAGTTTGGTTAATGTACCAAATTGCTTAGATATACTTTTTACTGAAAGAGATCTAAAACTAAGGTGATTATTTTTGTGTGTTTGATTTTCATTTGTGCTGAAGGTATGGGATGCAGTAATATAGTTTACAACGGTAACAGTTCTGTGCACCTCAAAATTTCTTTAACTGAGGAACTTCTGTTCAGCTTCTAAAATTGCTCACCAGTCAGCTTTGGAAAGCAGTCAGCTTAATGATTTGGCACAGGACACATTCCTAAATATCCTTCTATCTATATACTCTCAGTTGTGATTCACAGTGTACACAGGCTTAGATACATGACAGATATGAAATTTAAAATAGGCTTTTTGTGAATGGCATTAAAATCCTGAGAGTGATCAACAGCAGGTAAGCCCAGGATGCTAAGGAGGAGAAAATGACTTGAACTCTGATGGTTCTCCTTAATACAGGGAAATCTCAGTGAGTCTGTGTTAACAAAAGCGTTATTTTTAATCTGCTGTATTTAGCGTTAACGGGAGTTTTGCTTGCAGCTTCCCTTGCTCTGCAGTTAAGAATGACTTTCCTTTTTAGTTGTTTTAACATGATTTTCTTCTCATTTCATTACTTATTGTAGATCACCAAAATTACTGGTTTTCAAACTTTGTCACAATCTGATAACAAAACTTAATAAAATCAAGAAACACAAAAGAAGGCTAATGCCCTCTAATGCTGCAAATGTTAGACTGTTGGTTACTTTACCCTTGAATGTTTAAGTTAAGCTTTTCTTTGTGGAAGTGTGGTGAAAATTTACTTTATCTCTCCTCTTAGTAGCTCTTGTATTATATGTGCAGATCTCTGCCAAAAAAAAGGACTAGCTTTTTAAAATTATTTTCTTAGATGGATATGTTGTAACCCCCCACATAAGTAAACTAGAATTGAAAGTCTTTTCCTTTTCCCAACAGCTATTTAGCCCTTAGTCTGAGACAGAGTACTAAGGAAGTCCAGTTATGGTAGGCTGTTGCTATTACAGAAATTGTTCCTTAACTCATGATAATTACCCAGCAGCTGCCTAGTTCTGCCCCAGGGGTGATTATGTTAGGTGCTAGTGAGCTGCTGTTCTTGCCATTCCTTCAGCCCGCAGGTGGATGTGGTGCCATGCCCTGGATTATGGTGCAGCTTGGGAAAACTCCATGTGCAGAGCTGTCAAAGTTTGAGTTCTACAGGCAGCTGACAGAAGTTGCGAAATTGTCAGCGCTGATTCTCGTGGGGGACTTCAACTTCCCCGACATATCCTGGAAGCACAACACAGCCCAGAGAAAGCAGTCTAGGAGGTTTCTGGAGAGCGTGGAAGATAGCTTTCTGACGCAGCTGGTTAGTGAGCCCACCAGGGGAGGTGCCCCGCTAGACCTTCTCTTCACAAACAGAGAAGGACTGGTGGAAGATGTGATTGTCAGGAGCTGTCTTGGGCAGAGTGACCGTGAAATGGTAGAGTTCTCTATTCTTGGCAAGGCCAGGAAGGGGATCAGTAAAACCACTGTATTGGACTTCCGGAGGGCTGACTTTGTGCTGCTGAGGACACTGGTTGGTAGAGTCCCTTGGGAGGCGGTTCTGAAGGGCAGAGGAGTCCAGGAAGGCTGGGCATTCTTCAAGAGGGAAATCTTAATGGCGCAGGAACGGTCTGTCCCCACATGCCCAAAGACGAGCTGGTGGGGAAGAAGACCAGCCTGGCTGAACAGAGAATTGTGGCTCGAGCTTAGGAGAAAAAAGAGGGTTTATAATCTTTGGAAAAGTGGGCAGGCCACTAGGGAGGACTATAAGGATATCGCGAGGCTGTGCAGGGACAAAATTAGAAAAGCCAAAGCTCATCTGGAGCTCAATCTGGCTACTGCCGTTAAAGATAACAAAAAATGTTTTTACAAATACATCAACACAAAAAGGAGGACTAAGGAGAATCTCCATCCTTTACTGGATGCGGGGGGAAACTTAATTACAAGAGATGAGGAAAAGGTGGAGGTGCTTAATGCCTTCTTCGCCTCAGTCTTTAGCGGCAATACCGGTTGTTCTCTGGATATCCAGTACCCTGAACTGGTGGAAGGGGATGGGGAGAGAGATTTGGCCCTCACTATCCATGAAGAAATGGTTGGTGACCTGGTACGGCACTTGGATGTGCACAAGTCGATGGGGCCAGATGGGATCCACCCAAGGGTACTGAGAGAACTGGCAGAGGTGCTGGCCAAGCTGCTTACCATAATTTATCAACAGTCCTGGCTATCAGGGGAGGTCCCAGCTGACTGGCGGCTAGCAAATGTGACGCCCATCTACAAGAAGGGCCGGAGGACTGACCCGGGAAACTACAGGCCTGCCAGGGAAGCTCATGGAGAAGATTATCTTGACAATCATCACACAGCACTTGCAGGGCAAGCAGGCGATCAGGCCCAGTCAGCATGGGTTTATGAAGGGCAGGTCCTGCTTGATGAACCTGATCTCCTTCTATGACAAAGTGACGCGCTGGGTGGATGAGGGAAAGGCTGTGGATGTGGTCTACCTTGATTTCAGCAAGGCTTTTGACACTGTTTCCCACAGCATTCTCCTCAAGAAACTGGCTGCTCTTGGCTTGGACTGGTGCACACTTCGTTGGGTTAGAAACTGGCTGGACAGCCGGGCCCAAAGAGTCGTGGTGAATGGAGTCAAATCCAGTTGGAGGCCGGTCACTAGTGGCGTTCCCCAGGGCTCGGTGCTGGGGCTGGTCCTCTTCAATATCTTCATTGATGATCTGGACGAGGGCATTGAGTGCACCCTCAGTAAGTTTGCAGATGACACCAAGTTAGGTGCGTGTGTCGATCTGCTTGAGGGTAGGAAGGCTCTGCACGAGGATCTGGATAGGCTGCACCAATGGGCTGAGGTCAACTACATGAAGTTCAACAAGGCCAAGTGCCGGGTCCTGCACCTGGGGTGCAATAACCCCAAGCAGAGCTACAGGCTGGGAGATGAGTGGTTGGAGAGCTGCCAGGCAGAGAAGGACCTGGGAGTGATGGTGGACAGTCGGCTGAATATGAGCCAGCAGTGTGCCCAGGTGGCCAAGAAGGCCAACGGCATCCTGGCTTGTATCAGAAACAGTGTGACCAGCAGGGCTAGGGAAGTGATTGTCCCCCTGTACTCGGCTCTGGTGAGGCCGCACCTCGAGTATTGTGTTCAGTTTTGGGCCCCTTGCTACAAGAAGGACATGGAGGTGCTTGAGCGGGTCCAGAGAAGGGCGACGAAGCTGGTGAGGGGCCTGGAGAACAAGTCCTATGAGGAGCGGCTGAGGGAGCTGGGCTTGTTCAGCCTGGAGAAGAGGAGGCTCAGGGGCGACCTTATCGCTCTCTACAGATACCTCAAAGGAGGCTGTAGCGAGGTGGGGGTTGGTCTGTTCTCCCACGTGCCTGGTGACAGGACGAGGGGGAATGGGCTTAAGTTGCACCAGGGGATTTTTATGTTAGACGTTGGGAAGAACTTCTTTACTGAAAGGGTTGTTAGGCACTGGAACAGGCTGCCCAGGGAGGTGGTGGAGTCACCATCCCTGGAAGTCTTTAAAAGACGTTTAGATGTAGAGCTTAGGGATATGGTTTAGTGGGGACTGTTAGGGTTAGGTTAGAGGTTGGACTCGATGATCTTGAGGTCTCTTCCAACCTAGAAATTCTGTGATTCTGTGATTCTGTGAAAGTGACATGTGAGCATGGCACAGCAGAACCCATTTAGAAGGAAGAGTAGAGAACTGCCAGAGCAGAAATGGTGAGCCTGTGGTTGTCATGTAGAAAATGAAGAAAGAGGTAGATGCCCAGCCTGTCCCCGACCAGCTGGTACCCCTCCCGTCCCCCAGCCAGCCACCCTACATTAATTGTCCAGCATGGTAAGGAATACCCCTTTGTCCAGTTAGGGTCAGCTGTCCTGCTTCTGTCCCCTCCCAGCTCCTGCTGCACCCCCAGCCTCCTCACTGGCATGGCAGTGTGAGAAGTTGAAAAGTCCTTGACTCAGTGTAAGAGCTGTTCTGCAATAATTAAAACAAGTAGGAGACCTTTTTTCTCAGAAAGAGCAGTCAGGCATTGGAATGGGTTGCCTAGGGAAGTGGTGGCATCACTGTCCCTGGGGATATTCAAGGAAAGGTTGGACCTGGTGCGTAGGGACACAGTTTAGTGGGTAACATTGGTAGCAGGGTGATGGTGGGACCAGATGATCTTGAAGGTGTTGTCCAGCCTTAATGATTCTATGTTACACTGCTGAGAGGCTAGAGCCTGAGCTGGAAAATGTCATGTGGAATGTGTGGAACAAGGTAGATAAGGCTGTAATTTGCTAGGTCCTGCATTTTTGCCACCTAACCTTATGCATAAAAGTGGCCTAGAAGAAAGCTGGAGAGGGACTCTATCAGGGAGTGTAGCCATGGAACCAGCAATAATGGCTTTGGAGGGGAGATTTAGATTAGATGTGACATGAGGAAGAAATTATTCACTCGGAGCACAAAGCACACATGGGAATTAGGGCTGAAGATGCACCTTACTTCTGTTCTTTTCTGTAAAGAATAGAATGAAATTACCTAAAAACCAGTGTTAAAAATAAACCCAGGACAGGATGGGAGATGCAGGGCAGTCCTTGTGGTCAAGGGGCAGCCTTTCTCTCTGGCAAGCCAAAGGGCCTGGGGGAGCCAGTCCCACAAAAGGGGCCCTCAGGCCCCCCAGCCCTCCTCCTTGTTCATGTGAGGGCATCTTCCAGGCTGCTCCCAACACAGCTGCCTTTGGTTATGCGTGGGCCACTTCATCACAGAGGCTTGCTGAGGTCACAGTGGCCACCACTGCCCCACCTTTGCTGCGGGCCCTATAGAACAGTCCCTCTGCAGCTGGCCCACCACTCGCTAAGCATCTAGGCCCTCTGACTGCCAGCTGATGCTGCAGGAAGGAGACTAGAAGAGCAAGGCAAGCAGCAGGCCTCCTTGGTGTGCGAGGACAGCCATGCAGTCTGGTGAAGCACCAAGAAGGAATGCACCTGAGCAGAAGGAGAGGTGTTGTGGGCAGAGGCATAGCGCTGGTGGCACAAGAGACAACAGTGCCCAAGGGACCTTTGGTGCCCAGCCCACAGACAGATACAGGTGGTACCATTGGCACTGCAACAATGTGGGGAACAGGCCAGCCCCTCAAACACCCAGCAACAGGAGGCCTGGGCCTTACCATAGGAGCAACAGTGACGTGGGCAAAGTCAGGAACATCAGGCAGAGAGCCACAGGGAGCAGAGGCGTGCTCATAGTCTGGAGCACAGTGCAGGACCCAGTAATGGCCATAAACTAGACAGCAGCATCAGACCCATGCATGAAAATCAAGCTGACAGTGGCATGGGACTGACATGTGGAACTGGACGACACCCTGGTTCAGCACCCTGGTCAGAAAACATTCCAGATGGAAGGCATCCCGTTTGGACAGTCCCGGGCAAGGACTGGCTTAGCCTTCTGCCCAACACTGTGGAGTCCATGGAGCTGGATCCACCAGATGTGGAGGAACAGATGGAAGTGGATCCGCCTCTGCCAGAACAGACTGGGGACTACTGCGTCATGTCTTTGTGCTCTGCCATCCAAGGGCACCAACAGTGTTGCAGGATTGCCTGGCGAGCCCTGGCGAGCCCCCTACTTGTTGCTCAGGCTACATCACAAGCATTAGCTTGGAGCCACCAAACACCACAGACATCCCACAGGCTTACCTGCAAGATGTCCCAGCAATTAACAACTCTTGTCGATTCTCAGGGGTTGTGTGAGTGCTTCTTTTGGGGGGAAATGGGCTAAAGTTGCACCAGGGGAAGTTTAGGTTGGATATTAGGAAAAGTTTCTTTACTGAAAGGGTTGTTAGGCATTGGAATGGGCTGCCCAGTGAAGTGGTTCAGTCACCACCCCTGGAGGTCTTTAAAAGACGTTTAGATGTAGAGCTTAGGGATGGTTTAGTGGAGGACTTGTTAGCGTTAGGTCAGAGGTTGGACTAGGTGATCTTGGAGGTCTCTTCCAACCTATGTGATTCTGTGATCCCTAACTACAGATGCAGAAGCTATTTTAACTAATTAATCCAATTACCTGCTGTGGAGTAGGATTCATTTTATTTGTTAGGGCATCTCACATTTATTCTGTGAGCACTCAGTGTAAACCACACAGACGCAGTCAGGTCACTTCATGTCAATCAACAGTAGATGTAACGTACACCTTTGTCCGTCACAGATCATAACAGTGATTATTAAATAGAATAACTTAATGTAAATGTTTGCTAGTCTTTGCTAGTCATCCTTTACAAGGTGCATGTAGAAATTGACCCCTTCTGCTGTTGAATTTGTATTACCCCATCTGATTGTTTTTTCAGGAATTTATTTTACTGTTGAGTACAATGGGGGATTAGGTCAGAAATTTATCTAGTGGTTATCTTGTTAATAAAGTTGGAGGTATCTCCTTCTCTAACATTGATTCTTCCATGTCCTTTCCTGTTTAATATATGAGATAAGCTGTTTTATGACTTTGTACTGTTTTAAGATACCATATCCCAGATTTGGACATCAAATACCACCAACTATATATATATATATGTATGTGTGTGTGTGTATATATATATATATATATATACAAAAATATATATTTCACACTTGATAGCTTCACTCCTTCAATAGAACACAAATGAAACCACATTAAGCTGATGGAACAGTTCACACTATTTTAAAAATGGGAAGTGCTTTCATGCTCAGTACTTTCTGTTTTAATTGGTCAGATAAAAGATATTGATCCTTTGCACAAATGTAAGCACAGATGTAAGACTGCAGAATTCAGGCATAAAAAGACAGGAGAATATTTTGTTGTTATGGTTATTTTCTTGTTTTCTCCCCCTTTGGGCCCCGGGAAAGAAAAGTGGACAGCAGATAATATGCATTGTTTAAAATCACTGTTACTGCAAAATAACTCTTCAGATATCCTGAATGCACTGAAAATCATGCAGCAGCAAGTGCAAAAGGGGATAAAAGTTGAAGAGAGGGAAGATGCCATCAGGTGAGATGGTGAAAACTTAAGAATATAAGAGGCAGGGACTTGGTTAATGGGAATTAACATTAACTTTTTTGCACAAATGTGTAATCCATGCCAATAATTATTTTTTCTAAGTAGCAGCCTATGACATACTTCTCACTTCTTTCTTCAGACAACTGCCAGGATGTGTGCCTTTTCTGTTAAATGCTGAAGAAGCCTTATTTAATTGCATTATTTTAGAATGAGAGATGAAACTGCAGAACTGCAGAACTTTCAAACTGCAGAACTTTATCACTGAACAAAGGTTATTAATTTTAGTAATGGTTTGGATCTCCCCATCAGCCTTCATGAGCTTGCCAGTGTTTTTCTATTGACCATGAGTCATAATTCCATGTTATCAATTATGGAACTTGGTCATTTTACATTTTGTACTTTTCTGATACAGCATCGTTAATTTATGTTGCTTCTTGGAAGTTAAATGCTATTTCCCTGAACAAGAATTCTGTCTTTACATATAGTACCAAGTGTATGGATTCCTTCCACCACTATCTCTTGCTGAGTTCTGGTCTTACAAAAATGAGTAGGACCACTGCTCTTACTATAAAAGTATATTACTTTACATGTTGTTGCAGTGTTACACATTATATGTTTTGTGTAAGTGGCAGATTTAGGATTGTCTAAAAGTTGTGAAAAGTTAATTAATCCCTTCCAATTTTAATAACTAGGTCAGCAGAACTTTTAAGGTGGAGCAAATACTACTGCAATATATGGGGGAGTAATGTTAAAATAGAAAAGGAAATAATGACCATTAGCCTATTTGAAACAGTGGTCTATTTATTTATTGCTTGCTTTTAATATCACAAATTTCATGGAGGTTTATAATGAAGTATTTTATTTGATGTTCACATCTTATTTCTCCTTTGGTGTCTTCTCCTTTTAGTGTCTTCTGTCTACAACTGCCTTTGGGCAAGGAGTATTTTTCATTACATTCTTTGAGGGTCAAGAAATAGGTAAGTTCTCCAGTTAGAATAAAATAATTGTTATTCTTAAAAAAATACAGTTGGAAATGTTTTTCACTTTATTCTGAAAAAAAATCACTAATAGTGATTGAACAGGATAGATCATATGATCTATGCTCTCAAAAACCAAGTGAAGCTTGTACTACTTTCCAGAAGTAAGTTAGTGGGCTTAGAAGCGCAATACAAATGGTTGGGAATACTCACTGATGTCAGTGATGGCTCTAAAGCTCGTTCTCTGGAGGATATCCACAGAGAGTGTTTTATACAGAAGTGTGTGTGGATTCACACATGCACTAGTGTATAATACAGGGAAGGTTATAAGAACAATATTGTACAGAGCAAGAGCCTTGTAAGTTACTCTCAACATAATCGTAACATAAATATTTAACCAATTTACACTGGAAAGTAGGAAAAAAAATAGTATTTGCTTTGTTAAATATCTTGTATGTTTCTACTATTTGTACTGAGCCTGAGTAACAGTGCACCTGTCTCTGTGAGCCTGGAGATAGCTGGTGAAATTTCCACTGAGAGCTACTGTGCAGGTGCAGACATGTATGAGAACACTGTGTTGTGTTTAAGCTTTAGGAAGAAAAAATATTTGGAAACTTGCTAGGTGCACAGTGAACCCTACTATCAGTAAGCCCTGTTCTGCCCCTGTTGATGCTGAAGTTATGGAAGAGTAATAAGTGAATGTCAGGGACCTTGATAAATATATACATTTGCTTTATGTATCTAAATATAGAAAAGGATGCAGTCCCTTTATATTTTAGCTATTAAGGCAAGATCGATATTAATGACAGTGTATTTTTCAAACCATTAAGTATTGGAAAAATATTGTAATGATACAAAAGTTGACGAGTAGAAGAGGCAGTTGCAGAAAGTACTAAAATTTCACACCAGACACTTCCATCAAAATAACTCCTCTTTACTGAATAAAGGGCAAAATGTGCTTTGTGAAAAACTGCTCTTCTTGACAATTGCAGAAAAAGAATTGCAGAATCAATATCATGCTCCAATGTACTGCAAACAAAATAGTGTTTTCCCCTTTTCAGAAGAAAAATATAATGCTTTTTGTAAACCTACAATTTAGTTACTTTTTACTTTTCCCTTTACAAATTTACGGTAACTTTCACTAGTACTAGTTTTCTCCACTGTCTTTCTTCCTTTTATGTCTTTTGCACTTTTGAAAAGCATACTCAGTATATTTGTAGTTCCAGTTTCTCTCTGAACATGGTCAGTGCACACAAATACTTGCTTCTTAGAATTCAGTGTTCAGATTTAGCATTATAGAAATTTTAGTGTAACCTGTTTCTTTGTAATATCAGCAGTATGTCCTAAAGCCTGATTTATTAAAGAGGTCAGTGCCCCATTTTGTCATAGTCATAATTCCTTTTCTATTGCCAAATTAAGGGCCATCTAAAACTTCATAAATAGCTTTTTCTAAGTCAACTTCTCTGCATTTTCTCAGCAGCAGTGTCACCTGCTGTTCTAAACAGAGGCTTGAGAGGCATTGTAATTCATTTCTAGTCATTAGGATTACTGTTATTACCTACACTTTTTTTTTTTTTTTTTCTGTCAGTGCTTAAATACACAGAAGAGTTTGTTGGTGGTGAGTTTGTGATCTTTAATGCTGTACTGATTTAGTTTTGACCTTTTAAAATTATTATTATTACTACTACTACTACTACCAGGAATTCAGTGGAATAATGTGTACCAGCCAATGGCACAAGGAGGATACATGACCTTTGGACTGACCTGCTGGATGATGTTATTCGACTCCATTTTGTATTCTATAGGTGGCTGGTATTTCAGCAATTTTTTTCCTGGTAAGATCAGAGATTTCATATTATATGTTTTTGAAGCATCCATAGAGGGGTTATTGATTGGAATGAATAGATTTGACTTTCTTCATTGTATGCAAGTAAAACAAAAATATTTTTGATTTGAGGCTTTGATGTGCCAAAACTGATTGCGTTTAGGAACTCGGTCTTCCTATTCAGTAAGTATTGAATAGTGCTAAAAAATGGACTAGAATTTGTAGGCAGAAGTCTGTTTTGTTTATAAGCATGACAATTATTTGAAGGACTTTGTTGGTACTTTGCAATAACACTGCTCAGACTAGGAGAAAAAAAAATCTGTGAAAAAGGTGAATCTTCTGTCACTACTTGGGATCAAACCCAAGAACAATAAAGCATTTTCAGTTCACTCAGACTTTGAAGTGCCTGGTAACAGTATCTTACTCTTAGTCGGTTCACAGTCCAATGCATAAAAAGATGTAATTAACTTCCAAATAGTAGAATATTTTTTCAATATGAAAGTTTTATAAATATTGTTGAGTTGGTTGAGGCATTTTGAATCATACCCCAATGCCTCACTAACTGCTTGAAATTTATCTGTCCTCTGATTTGTATGTCATCCTTTCTCCTAGCTACTCTGTATTTGTTTAAAAAAAGAAAAAAAAAGTTTCCCTTGAAAGATAGGTAAACATGGAATATACACTCGCATTTTAAAAAATATAGTTTAAATTGACACCCGCCATTCAGCATCATGAGCTGCAATTTATGTGTTTGTTCAGTGAAACCTGGAAGGATCAAGCAACTTCTGAGTTCAGATGGTGTATTGGAGTGTGACGTTGCCTAGTCTATTTGAGTGCTACAATAAGTATTTCTTATTCTGATTTGTTTAAATTGTGCACATGGTAATGGGAGAATAATCTGTAATGATTGGTGCAACAGATTATAGTTAAAATAATAAAAAATAAGGCTTTGCCTCAGCAGGCTATTTGGTTCATTTTCTCTTTCTAGTATGTAAGATTATATTGTTTGTGTCTACATATTGCTAATTCCTTGCTTCCAATACATTTCAAACCAGATTTGGAGATAGGGTAAAGCACAGTCTCATTGAGGCTTCATGATTTTATGGCAAGATCTGGTGTTACAGCCAAGTGACTTTCTTCCACTTTGTTAAGGTTTGTGAAGTTCAGCTAAGAGTCTGAGCTAGTTAAATGCCCTAAACAGCTCTTTTAAAGTAATATTAAGATATTAGTAGCCCACATACAAATATGAAAATACTATGAATTTTGCAACTGTTTCTTTCATACTCTTTCATCTAGGAAAATCTGGATTAAGGAACTATTGGTACTTTCCTTTTACTGTTTCCTACTGGAAGAACCTGTGTGGTGCAGAGAGGATGAGAAAACATTATCTGAATTCTAATATATTTTTCTGCAGTGAAAACTTCCAAGAAAATGGTTTGTAGTCATAACAGAATTGTAATAATTATATTTCTGAATGGTGTGTTGATTTTGATCGAAGTGATTTTATCATTGGTGGGTCCTATATTATATATTTTTAGATCTTGGTTCTTTCTCTTTTCCATTGCTTAGTATATACTATCAACAATATATACTAACTTTTAATTGTGCTGTCACCTGTAATGCTTGAATGGTTCAACTAAAACTATTGTCAATATAGAATTATGAAAGCTCTTCATGAATATGTAAAGTAAGTAACTCTTGGGTTAATCCTGTACCTGTATTGTTATTTTGCTTTGTTAGGCTCTCCTGAAGTTCCTTACACCCTTTCATACTGTTATAGAATCTGAAAAGCCTTGTGCTTTATTAATGATTTTTTTTTTTTCCTACAGCTCAATTTTCTTCCTCCTCTTCTGCTGTTTCTATCTGCTTCTTTACATGGATGATATATATGATTTTGTTCGTTTCCCTTCTATTTCTTATTTTTCTTTTCTGTTATCACTGCTTTTTCTGTCTCTGTTTCTTAGCCTCCTATTTAAAAAGTGACTATTCTAGTAACACCATTTTTATCTGCCTTCAGTTATGTTCACTGCTCTACTATTTCTGTATTTGGTTGCTTAAAATTAAGTATTTAATTTAATTTAATTATTGGGCCCCCCCCCCCCCCAGGGTCTCTATAAGGGCTTTCTTACATTTTATTTATGGTTTGTGAGCGGAGGAGTAAGTCACCCTCTTCTAAACCCTCTTGGGCTTTAGAACAACATGGGTCATTTTGGGTTGTATTTCAGAAGTTACTGTAGCTTGTAAATGATCCAGTTGTCTGTAGCATAGGTGAAGAAACTGAATGACTCAGTGGTTTTATGTGTTGTTGCCTCTCATAGTAGTGCTAATTTCAGAAAATCTTGAGGTTCTTTCAAACATTTTTGGATAAAATATCCATATAAATTGTGCCACAGTGTCTACAATTTGGAACAATTCCATTTTATTGAGAAGATGGTCTTTGATCCTTACTTAAAAATAAGACTTCCAGAGTTTTCCATTGTGTACTCCACATCCACTGTAGATACAGGGAAAAGCTCTGAGAAGTTACTAGCATGGTTTTTGGCTCAAGCCACCGAAGTGGCATACAACTTTGTGGCTATGTTAGTTTCACTTCTCCACTTACTGATACACGTCACATGCTTGTAACCTGAACTGCCTGTATGCAGACTGTAACACTGCCATGCATGCAAAGGAATGTTCCCCATTTCATGAGAACTGAGATTTATTGTACTGGTAATGGGATAAATGGATTCATGGATAATTAGCTTCAAACAGTAAAGTGACTTTCTCCTGTGTGAACCCCTTGCATATGTTCCATAGAGCACAGCTAAGAGCCAGTTCAGTAGGAGTGGAAATGACTTCGAAAATCAGAGATTAGATGTATCACAAACTGGAAATACAGTCAGAGATGGGCTGACAGAGACCTTGATGCTGGATACACACCTGGAACTGCTTCTCTCAGGATAAGTCATAGGGCGATCAATCTACTATTTGCAAATAATTTGGTGCTCTTCATCTGAAGCTTGCTTGAGATGAATTCTCTGAGGCTGGCTCTGTACTTATCTGTTGAGTTCCAAGATGTGCTCAAAAATGCAGGAAGCAGTGGAAAGGGCAAGAATTATGTGTTTTGAATGGTTTAATCTCCTGATCGAAAGACAGAGAAGCTAACTGGAAGTGAGTTTCAAGTGTAGAAGAACCTGAGAAATGTCACAGTAGGTGGTAATGCCTTGGTAGAAAGTAACCTCACACTTCTGGCAAAAGTTCTCTCTAAACTTAGAGATGGTTGTGGAATGAGAAAAAAAGGTCTTACTTCATAGCCTAAATCAATCCTTGAATTCATAATCTCAATTTTTATACATATATATATATGTATGTATGTCATGCATAATTCTCTCTTCTCATAATTGTCATCCATATCAAGTTCAGATTTTTTGGACTAACATTCCACTTTTACTTACCTTTATTTAAAAGAAAAATCTCATTGCCAGATTCTTCAATTGTAGTGAGTCAGTAAAATATTACATGTTAATCATATATGTATGGGGCTGGTGACTGACTGTGCTTATGTTTGGAAAGCAGTGATACCTGTTCCAACCTTTCTCCTGACATAAGAAGACATCTTGATCTGGGTCACGTGGTCATCAGTTTGCTGAGCCTGGTTACCTCATAGCTAGAAAAATGCTGGATATCTACTTAAATGGAAGACCTCGAATTATGTTTGAACTGGACTGCTGCTCTGAATAATTTCACAAAGAGATCTGCTTTGCTTTATAGACTGAGGGAATTCAGACGATTAACTAGCTATACCTGTTAATATTTTGTTAATGTTATATTTATGTTAATGTTATGTGTCTGAAATGGTTGTCATATATACATATATAAAAGTTGACAGTTATTTTCACATATTAACATAAAACAATGATTTAAGCAAGATTATTAGTGTTTTTATTTTTATTTCTTTCTACTGGAAATACAACACATCATTTTATGACTCTATGGATGTGTGTGGACATGTACACAACTTGGCATAATTGTGTTAGGTTGCTTTTTAAAACTGCAAATTGGCCAAATTCTTAGCAGATATTAACTGGCACAGTATCTCTGATTTCAGTGGAATTTATGTGAGTTCAGAGCAGCTGAACATCTGTTTCTGTTTCTGGTAAATTGCAACAGGGTTTAAGTTAACTTGTTATTCCCCTTATATATGTATCTATTTAGCGATCTCTTGATCTGCTGCTTTTGTCCTTACAGACCCAGTACCTCCAGGCTGGAAAGGCGCTTGCACAGAAGGAGCTACCATTGGTGTTGTGCTGTTGTCTCTCACCAAAGAGCATGTGAATGGCCAGAAGGCTGCTGTTAAAGATCTCAGTCTCACTTTCCATAGAGGTCAAATAACAGCGCTCTTGGGACCTAATGGAGCTGGCAAAACAACAGTTATGTAAGTCTGCCAGTTAATGTTATCATCATCCCCTCTGGTATATGATATGCTTTCTTACTTCAGAATACCTCTGAACTCTTTCCTCTGTTTTATTCTTTATTAATTATTATTTTTTTTTTTAATAAATATTCTCCCAGAGCACATGAAATGCGGAAGCGATAGCTATATATCTGTGACAAAAGCAATTGAATGAATAGCAAAATGGGTCATCTGTGCCCCTGATATGATGATGTAATTGTTCAGAAGCAGCTTCAATAGCAGCTGAGTGTGTTTGGTTGTGGAAATAAACATATCTCATGAAAGTGTTCTCACTCCTATCACACAGTGTGTGGAGTCTTAAGGGTTTTTGTGCCATGTTCCTAGACGTTGCAAGGGGCTTCCTGACAGATGGTCAGAAACTGAAATAAAATAAAAATTGCATTTTTAAAAATTTCTCTATTAAGAAGTCCATGTATTTCTACCTTTATGTTACTTCTGATCAACTTTACTAAAATCAGTGATGCAGGATGGGCACCATTAGGAATAACTCATCAGCTAGAATACAAAATTGGAAAAGGAAATAATGGACTGTTATACCTGGCTGGGAAAAATGGCTTTTGTTCTGGAAGTAGAGGAAATGAAGGACTGTTGAGCTGCTGATTTAAACAACAACAACCACCACATTAACAGTATTCCTATAATTATGTTCAGTTGTATTGGTGTTGCTGCAATGATGCTAGGACATGCCTCAGGAAATCCAAGTGTGAGCTATGTAGAATCGTCATTACACCATTTTACTTCTTTTTTTTTTTTTTTTTTTTTTTTTTTTTTTTCTCCTTGTTACAGATCACTGTTGACTGGTCTGTATCCACCTAGCTCCGGCACCATTATTATCAATGGAAAGGACATACGGACTGATCTGTCTACGATCAGGACAGAGCTGGGTGTTTGCCCACAGTATGATGTCCTGTTCAACACACTAACAGTGCGAGAACATCTACTGCTTTATGGATCAGTGAAGGCACCTGGCTGGACAAACAAACAGTTGAACCAGCAAGTCAGTGGGTAAGAGTTTTCCTTTTCTGCGTTTATGTCTGTCAAATAAATCAGTAGTGTCTACTGAAAACCACTTGGACAAAAGTGATAAAGCAAAATTGCAAATAAAGTGACTAGAAACTGTAGGATTGATTTCCGTGAGTTTTTATCACACTTTGTGTTCTGAAATTGTACCTTGAAAATGGATTTCCTAGTTTCTAACCTTTCCTTGCATATATCTCTGTAGTGAAGCTATTGATATTTAGAAACCTGGTACACAGAACCATCAAATAATCATGTTTTGACTGGAGTGTGGGGATGGTTATCCTGGTAACAGCTGTAGTGGTTCCTGCCTCATGCTGTCTGCCTCATCCCTCCTGAGGTACTTGCTGTTGCTGGATAGGCAGATGGAAGCTAAACTGTTTTCACTCTGAGTTTTCAGATAAGTCAACACTGACTTTATTTATTATCTTGTATTCTCTCACCTGCACTAGAGGGGAAGATTGGAAGACCTGAAAGGGCAGCTGAAGGCAGTGTTTGTTACAATCTTTTTAATAGACAATTGTCTTTTTCCTTTCTCAAAGTCAGACTATAAATGTGTTTTTTTAAGTAAAAGAGGTTTTTTTTTTTTTTTAACAAACAAACAAACAAACAAAAACCAATAAAATAGGAAAAACAACCCAGAGATTTGACATGACCTCAAAGGATTTGCCCCTTGTCAGGCTGAGAATATTTGGTAGTGTCTTTAGGCTGCTGCTAATTTGCTGTAGGACTAGATCTTATTTTTGCATCATATATATTAAACTATTAGTAAACTCTACAAGGTGAAATCTTGTTCACAAATAGCAAAATGCATTCTCTGAGTAACAAAATGCATGCTTTTCTAATAGTGTGCCAGTGGAAATACTTTCTGTTTACCTTCTGAGGCAGGCTAGCCTGTGTGGAGGGCTGAGCACTTCCACATGTCAATGGAAATGTCAAGTTGATGGGACTTCTCTTTAATGTACAACTAGGCATATGTAGGCACATTTGAAGCAAAGTGGCCTTCCTTTTTAGTAGCTATTCTAAAAACCTGATACTTGAAAATTTTGATTTGAAAAATCTCTGGCATGGGACACTGTGATCTCTATAAAAACAACACCCTAGAACAACAAGGGAAAACAAAACATAGTGTTTGGTTAAAATTTATGCAAAATAATATTCTGTATTTTATTGTACTTATACTACTCAGCTGTAATTTCAGCAGCAGTCTGTCTTAGTAATGGCACATAAACATACTCTGGACTCTGCAGGCCTTGCCACTAAGAAAAATTTGTTGTATTTTATTAAGACAATGAATACCTTAAAACACTTCATAAAAAATAGACAAATAATAAAATAGTGAAAAAATGCTTTTTATTAAGAAAAAAAAGGTGGCTTTTAAAGAGATTAAGAGTCATTTTCATGCATTATATATCTGTAAAACAACTATAGAGATCTGTTTCCTTAAAAATGAAAAACTTGCTCAGTGTAAACAGCATGGTTTAAGTTGCACGTTCACTCAGATGATTCAGGAGATTACTTTAGAACTGTTGATCCTTTTATATTTTGCTTGTCACGTTGATAGCGACTGAAAGCTTCTTGGTCAATAACCAGATATTCAGTGTGATGAAAAATAAATTGGTGGTCTTTCAGTGCTGTCTTTAGTGGATATGTGTCCACACCCTGCTCAGCTGTGAGACTAGCGGAGGACCAGGGCTGAACAGTGTTCAAATGTCTACAGGCATTTTTAAAGCTGTTTATGTAGTTGCAAAAACTGAAGCACTGTTTGAGTTGTGAAAATAACCATCTTTACACATGGTTTAAGAAGCTATAACCTAGAGTTTGCTGTAATCAGTGGACAAGCTAGTATTTATTCTATTTCACTTAATTTCAAAATTATTCTCTGTTCTTATCCTGCATAATACTATTCCGCTTGCTTTTTTTTTTTTTTTTCCTATTAATTTTTGTCACCAAACTCTATAATCAGTCACGGTAGTGTTGTGTTATCTTTTCATTAACAACTTTTCTTGGTAATTCTGCTCTGGTTGGACATGATGTGACCGGAAATCTTTTACAAAATTGCTCAAGCTTCTCTACTTCTATTTCAGAGCTCTGGAAGATGTGGATTTATCTGAGCATCAGTACAAACCTGTTGGAGCCCTTTCAGGGGGAATGAAAAGGAGGCTGTCAGTTGCCATCTCCTTTATTGGAAACTCAAAGACTGTTATTCTAGATGAGCCCACCAGTGGAGTAGATCCATGTTCCCGACGTAGTATCTGGGATGTTCTTCTGAAGTACAAAGCAGGTACAAAGTGTTATACACCATTTTTTTTTCCTTATTTTCCTTTCTGGAACTCTGTTTCAATACATTTTATGGGGATAGTCTGAATATTAGATTTACTTTTTCGTAAGTAAATACGTTAATTTCAGAGGTAACGTGTAATCAACTCAGGAAATTTTAAAGCAGCCAAGCGAGATTACAGGATTTGTTATCTCACAGAAAGATGCCTAATCTAACAGAAGGTTTAGCTTAGTTTTCAGACCTTTCCTGTAGTTTCTTACCTTTTTCTTTTTTGTTTGTTTCTCAAAGTTCTTTTCTGTCTTTCATTTCCCATTTTGCACATATCTGTAGGTAGATGTTTTCTAATGAAGATATACTCATCAGTCAGTCTGATACATTCATCTTGTAAGTGCCATGAGGTTAAGAATGCATTAGGGGAAACAAGGTCTTCAGCAAGTGAGCAATTAGCTGTAATAAACCATAGTGAATGATCCATTGAAACAGACACTGCAGTTATGTGATTTCAAGGAATCTCTTAAGCTCTTAAAATAGCTTGAAATTAAAGTAGGCAATATTAAACCATTACATATAATACGAGGCAAAGCATGTTTAGACCTGAATTTAACATGGCAAGTCTAAATCTTGAATACAGGTTTTGTTTGTGTCATGCAGTTATGTGTTGAAGGGACCTGGAACATTCCATTAAGGTTAAAGGATCTTCCTGAAAGCCAGATTTATTTCTGTGGAAGCCAGGTTTTGTGGACATGTACTAATCTTTCTGATGCAGGTTGCACACTGATCTTTACCACTCACCATCTTGATGAGGCGGAGGTGCTCAGTGATCGCATTGCCATCCTGCAGCAGGGCCAGCTGAGGTGCTGCGGCTCTCCCTCTTATCTGAGAGAAACATATGGCCAGGGACACAGTCTAACACTCATAAAAAAGGTAAACTAAAAATGTAATGTGCAGAACTTAATAGAGCCTGTCAAACAGCTGGTTATATTCCAAGGGAATTCTATGCATATTCTTCCCTGCCTGAAAGTAGTATGTAATAGAGGTTATTAGAGAGCCAGCAAAACACATTTTTATAATTTTTCTTGTTGTTTATTGTTATTATTTTACTTAAAAATATATAGGTACATCTCTGAAAATGATGATTTTAAGGGGACATCTCTGAAAATGAATTTAAGGATTTAGCTAAAATTCTACTGTTCTTATTCCTGGGAATAAGTCTCTGTGTCCCTGGTTAGATGCAGTTTCATCAGAGAAGATTTTCCTGTATGAATTCAAGTCCACTTCTGCTAACTTGTTTTTTCTCCTCCCCCCACTTTTTTTTTTTTTTTATTATTATTATTTAGCCTTCTGTGTTTGAAATCCAGGATCCTATGCATGTTGTTCAGGTCACATCTTTGGTACAGACCCACATCCCAGAAGCCGTCTTGAAAGAGAACAATGGGACTGAGCTGACCTACGTGATTCCAGAAAGGGCAGATAGGACCTCTTTTAAAGGTCTTTTTCAGGCTTTAGATCAAAGACTTCATCATCTACATGTGACTGGCTATGGTATTTCTGACACCACTTTGGAAGAGGTATTTTCAGTTTTTCTGTGTAATGGCATTTTCTTATTAAAGAATATTTTGTTTGCTTCTAGCTATTCTTTATTGTACCTTTCAAATTTCACAACAGTTTCTTGTGAGAAATGTTAAAAGGCAAGAAAACAAACAAACAAAAAACCACAAAACAAATATAAATACTTTATGCTGTTAATTTCAACAGTCACTCCACTACAATGACTTATTCCAAGACTGATGTGAACCCTGAGGATCTGTGTGACTCCTAAAATTTTGTTTCTGTGTTTAAGAATGGAAAATTTTATGTGACATTGACCTAATCAGAAACAATGCTGTCCTCAATGTTTAGCAGCAGAATGGAATGCAAACTTGCAAGTTTGGAGGTTCAGTCCAATTAGCTCTTGGGAGAGGAAAAAAATAATTTAGTGAAATTTTTTCTGAATTATAAAGGTTAGGACTTTGTAAAACTGTGCTAGAAATCTCTAAAAAAATATTTAGTGTTCATATGGAGAGATGTGCATACTTATACATACACACTAATATATATATATTTATTATTATATACACTAATACATATACATATATATGTAGTTTGTATAGGTATCTACACAGATATATACTTTACATGTATATACACACGCTAAACAGATCAACTATAACAACAGAGTCTCCCCAGAGAAAATGATTTCTTTCTCAGTTTTATGAAGATGAGGCTCTTGAAGGCCTGTCAGATATTTTATATGCATTGTGTTTTTGCTGTGTGTGCTTTACATATGGGAATTAATAGGGTCAGATATTTGGAAGTATCAGCAGTTCTGTGTTTGTTGTTGTAAATTTAGAATTACTAACCCTAAGTAATCCACAGGGAAAAAAATAAATAGAATCCCAATAATGTAAGTAAGCTTAAATATGAATTGTTTAGAAATTCATCGAACAAATTCACCACCAAGTGGAGCTGCTGTACCCTGAACCAGTCCACTGGGAGATGTCTTTAGCACTATGTTGATATACTACAGATATTATTAGGAGCCTGTACAAACATAAATGACCTGTTTTTTTCCAGATTTGTTTTTAAACTGCAGACAAAATAATGCTTTACCAGCACACACGTGATTTCTTTTGAAGTTAAGCTCTATACAAGTGAGTTATAAATAAGGGGAAAAAAAAATAAGGTGTCTCCTTGGCAATTCTGTCATACATGACCACAGCACGTAAGCTACTGTGGCAAGCGTGTGCTATGGCAATGGGGGGGGGGGGGGGGGGGGGGGAGGGGGGGAGAGGGGGGTTAGAAATATTATACAAGTTTATCAAGTTTATTAAATATTACACACTCTTATAAAGTGAATTATGTCCCTTCTCTACAATTGTATGAGGCAAGTCAAAAGCTCTCCTCAAACAGCTTGCCTTGGAAGATCCTGTTATTTTCTTTCAAACATACAGGTTGATTAACATGCTATAAGTAAGAATAATATTCACTACCAACATTTAGAGATTTTAAGGTAGTATAAGGTAATTGAGAATCTTTTTTGATTACATTCCTATGGGATATCATAAGATCTTCCAGAATTCATATCTGTAAAGTAAATGTGAAGTTGTCATAGGAAAAATGGAGGCTTCCTCACTGTGCTGCATCTGTTATTCAATTGAGAGCTTTCTTTCACTTGTTTTCTGCAGGGGAGGTTAAAAAAAAAAAAAAAAAAAAGCTTTAAAGATGGTATTAGATATTGATGTATCATTCTTCACCTTGAAGACTTAATGCATTAATTTGGGGTGATTTCTGTCATCTCTGCATCTCATCATTAGTTGTTACAACCTCCATTCTCTATTTTCTTATCAAAAGCCTCTTTGCATTGGCAACTAAATGGATAGTACATAATAGTGCTATTTAGTCTATTCAAACAATTCAATCTGGAAACAAAGAACTCTGACTTTAAAGGAAGAAATGTGTTCTAATTTTTATTTTATCCTCTCTTCGTTCTCTCATACACTCACCGTTATTGTTTTTCAGTCTGAGGAATACTTCTACTCCCTAAAATCTTAGATTTCAATGGAAGCCAGGCTGCCATTCATGCTTCAAAGAAATTTTGAAGTTCTAACAAACTAAGTTCCTTCCATCTTTGAATCTAATATTATACTTGCTTCATTTTATGTTTTATTTTTTTTCCCCAAACTCTTTATGTTTTTGTACTTTATAAAGCTTGCAATCCAAAGATAACAGAACAAAGAGAAGAATGGGAGGGTGGTTAATTATATTAAGGATATAATGAGAGCTCTCCTGAGGATGGTGTTTCACTTTCTGGCAGTTCTGGAAGTTTCAAAATTTGCTGCTTTCTTGCTTAGCACTGGGAGGAGAACTAAAGCATTGAAACATCTTCATCAGACATCAACATCAGATGTGTTGAAATACCTGTTACTGGAGCATTTCTTTAATTTAACTTCCTTGAAATAGTCAGTTTGCCCCAAAAAATTCCAAGAAAGGCCATATATCTCCTTGAAATATTTTGGTCTTGAAACACTACGTATCTTCTAATGAGATTCATTTTTCTGAGAGTCCTGTAACTATGTCTAATAATGGCACAAAAAAATTCAATCTCATTCACTGTAGTATTGCCACCTGTACAGACCTTTTTCCTAGGGGGGAATGCACTTCTATACCTGCTCACAACCTGGTGGTTTGAAAGTAGCAGCCTGGGCTGTATAGCTGCGTGTAAGTAGGGAGGTCCTTCTCAACAGCCAGCAGTGTTCCCATCCCCAAGAACAGCTGGGGTGGTCCTTCAGCATCAGGCATGTAGCCTGTTCACAGGGGCAATGGGTGGCAGTGAGCCATGCCACTCTACTCCTATTTCAAGCCCTCTCATGGAAAGCACAGGCTTTCTGTTGCGCTGGACTGTGTCAAGTGTCTGTCTTCCTCTGTGTAGAGTCAGAAGTGTTCCTGTTTAGCAAATGACTGAGGTCAACAATCAACCATTGACTGAGGTCAATGGTCATCCATAGTGAATAGCTCTAAGACTGTTTCTGCATCAGTACAATTAAGGAAGAACTGCTGTAGCTACAGAAGGCTATGTTAGGCAAGGTCTGCATGGAAAAAAAAAAAGTGTATAGAAAACATTGAGAGGAAAACTGGCTCCTACAAAGGGAATTTATTTAAGGTAAAATATGGATTGTAGATGTAGGCCTAAAGCTTAGAGACTTGTGAGGGATACTTACCCTGGTACTGCTCAGTCACTGAACAAAATTCAGGCATGATGAATTTTATGAAATGTAAATATTCCTTAAGTGAAAGATGATTTTTTTTTTTTTTTTTCTTCCTTTCTCTTTTTCCCCTGCAGATTTGGGTATTTGATTGTTACTCATGATTCAAGTACAGAACAATGTACATGTAGTACTGATGTCTGCTCATAGACATGTTCACAAGAGTCTGCATGCCTTAGTGCAAAGATCTACAAAAGCACCTGCGAAAATGTTAAACACTGCTTCCATTTGATCTTCATTCCATGTGTTGCTTACATTTCAGGGACTTTCATATGTCTTCTATGTTATTTCATCTGTTACCCTTCACAGTTTTGACTACTGTTTTTGCAGGTGCTTTTTGCACATAAACTGACAGCAATCAATTAACACTTTCCCAGCCTAAAATAGCTAGAATACACATGGGATTTGTAGGATAAGAGGTTCCAGAAGTGTTCCTAAAATATGAGTGGATAGAAGTATGCGTTAGCAAAAGGTTTTTTTTTTTTTTTTTTTTTTTTTTTTTTTTTTTTCCTGAAGGTTTAGTTACGTCTTCTCTTCAACTTATGTAGCATGATTAAAGAAGAAAAGATCTGTCTGTAATCCCAGAAGGAATGTTGATGCTGAACTGAGTATGTGCAAGCAACAACCTGTAGTGTACACATTATCCTAGCCGGACAGGAGCATTTCCTTTGTGGTTTTAGCCTGCTCAGTTTGCCTTGGTTCACATGACAGAATTGGTGTGCAGAGGAGCCATTGGCAAGCAGGCCCACAGCAACAAATTAGAACATGGCTTTGGGCAGTCAGGATATCCCTCCAGGGTTTAATAGATCCATGTCAGTAGGAATTTAATTTCTTCTAGCCTTACAGTTTCTAATGGCCAAAAGCATTTCCTGAAAGTTGACAGGTAACAAATGCAATCAATAATTGCTATTAAAAGGAAATTATATTGACTAAGCAAAATATGGTTAATCTAACAGTCAGACCTTAGCAAACCAAGAAATATCTTGCCACAACAATAAAGTACTTCAAATTGACTGTGTTTTATTGTCTACAGCATGAGCTCCTTAGAAACAAGATTTTTTTTTTTTTTTTTTTTTTTTTTTTTTTTTTGTTCTAGCTGGTATCAGGTTCTTTTGTGGAAATAAGTAAATGATTCTTTAATGTTTTTGAAAAGTTTTAGTGTAGTTATAATCAGAGTCCTGCAGCTCAACCCAAACACAGAAGACAAGGTTTTCATCAAGAGAAAATAAAACTTAGCTACAATTTTGCTGTTCAATTAGAGATGATCAGAGTAGCTGTATTTTCATTTATTTATTTATTTATTAATCTGAAGTTCCTAGGTCACTGTTTAAATTGCAATTCAGGTGAAGTTTAGAATTTTTTAATTTTATTTTTCATTTCAACTTACAAGAAGTGAGGCAGGTATTAATATCTAAGCTATTATGAAAACTACTCCAGGCTTCGTCAAGGCTGAGAGACTGAGAAATGAAATTGATTTATATGAAATTCAAAGGACTTTGTGATTAGAACTGCAAAACAGAATTAATCACGAAGTAGTGGGTGTAACACAAATCTATTAAGCAAAGTGTGTATACCATGTAAATAGATCTCATTATTATAAAGTTGGTGTAATCTTCTGTTTATTTTAATATTATCATTAGCTTCTTTCTGATGCGTATCTACCCCCCACTTAGGAAGATTCAACCCTTATTATTTTAATCTAGTGCAGATTTTTAGATTATTATTTTTATTAAAAAGAATAAGTATTTCCAGTCTTTTCCAGGGATTTTAGGTAACAGGATCTTCATTACATCAACAGATCAATGTCTTCCATCTTGGAGTATACATGCTAATGGTTTTGCTATTAAAATGCATTAAAATTGATTAATTTACCTATTCGTATTCAGTGTTAGAGAACCTTCATGAGTTATTGGGTGGGAATGGAGATGGTGAGATTGCCTGCCTGTTTCTAGAAATCGATGGACACTTCCCAGACCTCTGTGGATTCTCAGTTCAGTAGGATTTTGTACATTAATCTAGTTGTATGACTAGAACTCTGGTAGCAGTTCCAGTCATGCCCACAAATTTCTAGCTACAGTATCAGAAGAGGCTTGGAGCTGTAATTCTACACTTGGTAAAAACTTCAGTAACTGAGCACATGCCACAGCTTAGGAGAATAAAATGTCAAATAAGGACTGCCAGTCTGTTGAAAAGTCTTTGCAGATTGATAGTGACTGGGGTAACAATGATTTGCATAGGTGCTTCTGCATCTAGTGGTATTCATTCCTTTCCCCTTGTTCTCAGGGTTCCTCTTCTGGAGAGTTTGAATAATTTTATAGTCATACTCCAGCAGAGTGGCTACAATGACCATTACTGCTGTCTGACTACATGGATCACTCAGCATCTAGTTTAACAAAAACTAGTTTACAGAAAATAGAATCTAATTTATTATTTAATTATATATATATATTTTTTCTATTCCATGAAAGGTATTTCTGAAGCTACTGCAGGACTCAGAGAAGATACCATTTGTTCCACAGACAGCACACCTGGACAATGCAAAAGGTGCTGAATCAGCCTGTAAGTAGAAAATTAGGTACCTTTTGAGTCAGATTCATAAAGATTACAAACCCAAAGATAAATCTGCACAAAGCTCCCAAAGTTGAGGCAGGTAAAATCAAATGTAGAATACTGTCTGCTACCACCTGGCAATTCTTTTTTTGAACATGTGAAGAGATCTTCCTTGGGTTGTAAGTTTTTATATACATTCTTTGATTCATCACTCTGCAGTTGTCTTAACAGCCTTCTAAAATGTGTATACATGCACACAAAGCTTCTCTTACTGCATCAGCATCAATATACTCCTTCCTACTAGTCCCTGGCAACTAGTTACCCTCTTTAATTCTTACTAATAATGGATAGATATTTCTGAAATATACCATAGATATATAAACTGTGATTTACTAAAAAGGTATATTAATTTCCTTCTATGTTCAAATAATAATAATGAAAAAAAGATCCATTGCCCCCCATACTAGATGATTTGTCTTCTCCAGTGAAATGTTATTTCAGGCTCCCTTGCTCATTTGTTTTTTTTAAAAAACTCCTTTATGCTTTTTACTTTCCTGCCCTATAAACCCAGGAGGAGCTCCTTGTTAACATTTGTGAAAGCCTTAGGAAGCTTGTTCTCCTTAAAAACTCTTTTAAGAAGTCCCTAATGTGATGCCTTGCAAAATGCCAGCCTCAAGTTTGCTAATGTTGCTTGTGCAAGCTGACTGATATTTCTCATTGTTATTTGTGTTCTTATGCCTCTATAGTTAGGTAAGATAGTCTCTTTGTATTTGATGACATACCTACATTATAGACTTCTTGAGTTAGAAGTACAACATTTTATTCTATATGTCTCACTTTTAGTAAGACATATTTTTTTTTCTAGAACACAGACACAGAGAATCCTGGTCTATGAATGACCTTAATTGTTACAGTAATGTGAATAATAATTTAAACTCAAACTTGTATTATTTTTTATAATAAATTCCATTGTATCTGCCAGTAATGAATAATCAGTGCCAAGAACTGTGGCCTAAGCTGAGTCATTCTCTCACAAAGTGCAAACCTGTTTGGATAACTTTTTGAGAGGGTCTTTTAGCTGCACTATTTCAGTCCCTATCGAAGCAGTAAAGATGTAACTATCTAGCAAAAAACCCCTCACTAAGTACATAACACATCCTCTCCTGTGAGTGGTGAGAACTAGACTTCTGTTTAAAATGTAGCTTTGACTAGCCCTTTATTTTATAATTAACAATCAGTTGTGCATTTATTGTGCTCAACTAGGATATCCAAATCTATTTCAGATCAAAATGGTATTCTCCACAAGGCATTCTTATTAAGAATAAGATTTTACTGTTCCTACAGTAATGAAAACAGAGCATATTGTACTTAACAACTTGGTGTCTTTTACCATCCACAGTTCTAAACACATAGTTTTTTTTTTTTTTTTTTTTTTTTTTTTTTTTTTAATTTGTTACATTGATTAAAAAACATCTAGTAATCAGAGGCTCTATATTTTTTAGTTTGATAAATTATAGTAAGAAAATGTGATGATAATGCCATTTCTTTTGTGATGAGAATGGTAGAAAATTGTAATTCAATGCAGATGACTGTCATTCATCATTACGGACAGTGGTGAAGTGTACGCATAAGGGATCTGGGAAACGGTCACAAAAGGTATCCATCATTGTCAAAGTTAACCAGAATACTCCATGGGCAATAGCTTGACCTGTATAATTTGGTCTTTGAAAGCAAATTCAAAGGCAGTCAGACTTGTAGGTAAATGAATTTTCAAAACCCTCTGGAGCAAACAACTGGATTATTGGGAAGATCATAGGATGCTGCTATTTGATTTGTAAAAGAATTTGGATTAGAGAGGTCCATTGACAAACCACAAGTCAGGGGTGTTAGGTATCCTTTGCTGGTATTGAGCCCTTGAGAAGTCACATTTGCATAGAAACCAAAACACTGTTTTTTGTCTCCCAGAAATGGTGGTGCACTGGAGCAGTGTGCATGCCTGCTCTTAAATAAGTAGAGAAAATGAATAAAATCAATACATGATTTAGGCTGATGGTAATACCAAGAAGCGGCAAGACATATCGGTTCAGTAAAACACAATCCACGAGGAAATGGTTGGCGACCTGCTACAGCACTTAGATGTATGCAAGTCGATGGGGCTGGATGGGATCCATTGGAGGGTACTGAGAGAACTGGCGGAAAAGCTGGCCAAGCCACTTTCCATCATTTATCAGCAGTCCTGGCTATCAGGGAAGGTCCGAGTCAACTGGTAGCTAGCAAATATGACACCCATCTACAAGAAGGGCTGGAAGGTCGACCTGGGAAACTATAGGCCTGTTAGTTTGACCTCAGTGCCAGGGAAGCTCATGGAGCAGATTATCTTGAGTATCATCACACGGCACTTGCAGGGCAACCAGGCGATCAGGCTCAGTCAGCGTGGGTTTATGAAAGGCAGGTCCTGCTTGATGAACCTGATCTCCTTCTATGACAAAGTGACATGCTTGGTGGAAGAGGAAAAGGCTGTGGATGTGGTCTACCTAGACTTCAGCAAGGCTTTTGACACCATTTCCCACAGCATTGTCCTTGAGAAAACAGCTGCTCATGGCTTGGACTGGCATACGCTTCATTGGATTAAGAGCTGGCTGGATGGCCAGGCCCAAAGAGTCATGGTGAAAGGAATTAAATCCAGTTGAAGGCCGGTCACTAGTGGAATCCCCCAGGGCTCAGTACTAGGGCCAGTTCTCTTTAATATCTTTATTGATGATCTGGATGAGGGGATCAAGTGCACCCTCAGTAAGTTCGCAGATGACACCAAGTTAGGTGCGTGTGTCGATCTGCTTGAGGGTAGGAAGGCTCTGCAGGAGGATCTGGATAGGCTGCACCGATGGGCTGAGGTCAACTGCATGAAGTTTAACAAGGCCAAGTGTCGGGTCCTGCACCTGGGGCGCAATAACCCCAAGCAGAGCTACAGGCTGGGAGAGGAATGGTTGGAAAGCTGCCAGGCAGAGAAGGACCTGGGAGTGATGGTTGATAGTCGGCTGAATATGAGCCAGCAGTGTGCTCAGGTGGCCAAGAAGGCCAACGGCATCCTGGCTTGTATCAGGAACAGCGTGACCAGCAGGGCTAGGGAGGTGATTGTCCCCCTGTACTCAGCTCTGGTGAGGCCGCACCTCGAGTACTGTGTTCAGTTTTGGGCCCCTCGCTACAAGAAGGACATCGAGGTGCTTGAGCGGGTGCAGAGAAGGGCGACGAAGCTGGTGAGGGGCCTGGAGAACAAGTCCTATGAGGAGCGGCTGAGGGAGCTGGGCTTGTTCAGCCTGGAGAAGAGGAGGCTCAGGGGTGACCTTATCGCTCTTTTTAGGTACCTCAAGGGAGGCTGTAGCGAGGTGGGGGTTGGCCTGTTCTCCCACGTGCCTGGTGACAGGACGAGGGGGAATGGGTTTAAGTTGAGCCAGGGGAGTTTTAGGTTAGATGTTAGGAAGAACTTCTTCACTGAAAGGGTTGTGAGGCACTGGAACAGGCTGCCCAGGGAAGTGGTGGAGTCACCATCCCTGGAAGTCTTTAAAAGACGCTTAGATGTAGAGCTTAGGGATATGGTTTAGTGGTGGGCTGTTGGCGTTAGGTTGGAGGTTGGACTCGATGACCTTGAGGTCTCTTCCAACCTGGAAATTCTGTGTGATTCTGTGTATGACACCAAGTTAGGTGTGTGTGTCGATCTGCTCGATGGTAGAAAGGCTCTGCACGAGGATCTGGGTAGGCTGCACCGATGGGCTGAGGCCAACTCTATGAAGTTCAACAAGGCCAAGTGCCGGGTTCTGCACCTGGGGCGCAACAACTCCAAGCAGTGCTACAGGCTGGGAGATGAGAGGTTAGAAAGCTGCCTGGCAGAGAAGGACCTGGGAGCATTGGTTGATAGTTGGTTAAATATGATCCAGCAGTGTACTCAGGTGGCGAAGAAGGCCAACAGAATCCTGGCTTGCATAAGAAACAATGTGGCCAGCATGGTTAGGGAAGTGATTGTCCCCCTGTACTTGGCTCTGGTGAGGCCGCACCTCAAGTACTGTGTTTGGTTTTGGGCCCCTCACTACAAGAACATCGAGGGGCTCAAGCGAGCCCACAGAAGGGCAATGAAGCTGGTGAAGGATCTTGAGAATAAGTCTTACAAGTAGCGGCTGAGGGAGCTGGGATTGTTCAGCCTGAAAAAGAGAAGGCTGAGGGGTGACCTTGTCGCACTCTACAGGTACCTTAAAGGAGGCTGTAGCGAGGTGGGTGTTGGTCTATTCTCCCACTTGCCTGGTGACAGGACAAGGGGGAATGGGCTAAAGTTGCGCCAGGGGAGGCTTAGGTTGTATTGTGTTAGGAAGAACTTCTTTACTGAAAGGGTTGTTAGGCATTGGAATAAGCTGCCCAGGGAAGTGCTTGAGTCACCATGCCTGCATGTCTTTCAAAGACGTTTAGATGTAGAGCTTAGTAACATGGTTTAATGGAGGACTTGTTAGGTCAGAGGTTGGACTAGGTGATCTTGGAGGTCTCTTCCAACATAGATTCTGTGAGTCTGTGATGTTTTTTGAATTTGTGACTAAAACAGTGTTGATAATACACCAGTGTTTTAGCTATAGGTGAGCAATGCTTGCTGTGTCAAGGTTTTCTCTTTTTCCCAGTCTGCCCACTCTCCCTGCAGCAAGTAGGCCAAGGGGTGGGCAAAAAGCTGAGAGGTGGCACAGCCTGGACCAGAGGCTTGTCCGTGTCCCATGCTACTGAATGTCAATCTCATCAATAAAAACTGAGGGGAGGTTTTCTGGGCGGGAGGGGGGGGGAGGGAAAGAAGTAGCCATTGCTTGGAGATTGGCTGTACATCAGTCTACTGTTTTGTATATATTTTTTCTTTCTTCTTCTTCCCTTCCATTCTTATTCAGTTATTAGATT
Source organism: Heteronetta atricapilla (assembly GCA_011075105.1). Lineage (NCBI taxonomy): Eukaryota > Metazoa > Chordata > Aves > Anseriformes > Anatidae > Heteronetta > Heteronetta atricapilla. The sequence continues at coordinate 85,588,947 of CM021732.1, forward strand.
GGCCCATGAATTTCTTGCTTCTGGTCTCCCTGTTCTCTGCCCTAGCCTGCTGGAGGATGGGAGAGTATGAGCAAGCAGCTGTGTGGTGCTTAGCTGCTGGCTAGGGTCAACCTACCACTTATGTAGAATATACGCAGTATTATTTGACCCTCTCTAAATGCTAATATTAGAGGAAAGTAGCAGTCTATTAATTTAATGGTAATGTAATAGATATAAAACTTAATAATTTTGTTAACTCTAAAGATAAAAAAACTCTCTGTAACTTCCACTGTTTTACATTTCTTTTGCAGGTTTACTCATTTTTTAAATTTTATTCTAAGGAAAAAACTTGGGATAAAACTCACCTTTTTTTCTGGGGGGTAAGAACTGTTAAGATTTCTTTTTAAGTCAGGGTATGTGTGCAGACATAATACATGCATATATTATAATATGCACATGCATAATTAATTTCTACACAGCTGGGGCACATGATTGATGGCTATTGTTTTGTAGATGCAGAAAAAGGAAGGATAGACAGCTTGTAATGGCTGAATGACAAAATCACTGGAGCCAAATATCTTTGGATATTTGGAGAGACCAATTCTATAGAGACTAATAAAAATTATTGTAAAATACAGCAGGCAGTGTATGTACAAAAACAGTCAGTAGAGCTAAGAGCAAGCCTAAGTGGTCCATAACTAGTCCGTAGCTAAGCATGGATAAATAACAAAATATTCTGAGCATATGCAAAAGTGGACAATAGGGTAGAGAGTGGATTCATTGGATTGTTAAGATATTCAGATATCTTGCTGAAGAGCCAAATGAATTAATTTTGTTGGATATTATGTTAGACATATTTAGGAAATACCAACTTTTGATCAAAACTCTTCTGAAAGTAAAGTACCAATTGGAACCTGGGATACCAAAGTTTAAATGGAACAAAACTATCGAAAAATTCAAAATAGATCAGATGATATATTTTTTGACACTGTGATATAAAACAACATAGGGACTGATTTTGGCGATATTAAAAAAAAAAAGCCTAAAGAGTGATATATAATATGAATTGTTTATAGATGTGCTATTAAAGCTTATACATTTTTAATACTTGGATAAGGTAACCACTGAAAGTGTTGGAGTAGAAGCAAGTTGATGCATAACTAATTTTTGTGGTTACTTAACACTTTCTGTGAAGCAGCTGGTGTTAGCCATTCTGAAAGCTATTGGGCAACATGTTACATTGCTCCTGTTACTATTTAAGAGATAATTTACAGTGCTTATAAAAAATCTGAAAGCTAATTTAATTAAGAAATTGTAGCTGATGAATAAAACGTAGTCACCATAAGGAAACATTAAACTGAAGAGCTTTCAGTGAGATTTCATGGGGTTTCACTCTGTTGACTATTTTCATCAGTGTTACTGAACTAGATACCTTTCTCATCAGAAAAGCTGCAACTTCTGCAAGGAATTGGCTGAATGGTAATGACAATGAGTTAGATCAGTCCTAAAGAGTGATTCAGACCTCTGGAGAAGCTGCATCTTTTGTAAATAAAGTGTGTTTTGATTCAGCTATATGCTGGACATATCTATATAATGGGGAGTAATATCCCAGAAAACACTGACTTTGAAAGTTACCTGCTAATCCTTGTGAAAAAGCATTTTAAGGCAGTATTGTTAAGAAGATTAATGTTTCACTTTAATGTATGAAAGGATGGGAAGAGGTCATTTCAACTATCTGTACAAAATTGATGGGAGTGGTGCTACAGCAGTACGTACAACTTTTGTGTCCATGTTTTTATGTTTCAGTGTTTCTGAGGAAAAGTTGAGAATTTGGAAAGGGAACAGAAAAGAGTTAATATTGGAGGTTGGAGGTGAAGTCCACGTAAAGGTACCATTAGGACTCAGTTAATGTAGTGTTTTGGTTTAACCCAGCAGGCACTTAAGCACCACACAACTGTTTGCTCACTTCCCCCCTGCCACAGTGGATTTGGGGAGAGAATTGGAAAAAAAGGGAAAACTTTTGGGTTGAGATAAAGAGAGATTAATAGGGCAGGAAAAGAAGGGTAACTAATAATAATAACAATAATAAAGATAATATGGAAAGCAAGTGATGCCCAATGCAATTGCTCACCAGCTGCTGACTGATGCTTAGACAGGCCCCAGGCAGCAACCCCACCCTAGTCAGTCCCCAAGTTTTATTGTTCTGCAGACACTATATGGCATGGAATATCTGTTTGGGCCAGCTGTCCTGGTCCTGTCCCCTCCCAGCTCCTGGTACATCCCCTGCCATCTCCTGGCAGCTAACAGGAGATGCTGAAAAGGCCTTGGCTCTGTGTAAGCACTGCTCTGTGACAAGTAAAACATCAGCATATTATTACCATTATTCTCACCCTAAATCCAAAACACAGCACCATGCCAGCTACTAGGAAGAAAATTAACTCTGTCACAGCCGAAACCAGGACATGTAGTCTATCAAAAAAAGAAGATAGGTTATACGCTTTAAGGCCTGAACTTTGTACACATAGAGAATATTGTCTGTTAAGGTATGGTTCTGTTATAGGGGCAAAAATGATAAAGAGGAAAAAAGGAAGAAACGAAACAAATAGCTGTAAGCTGAAGACTGGCACTTCTAGAGGTTAATAAACAATTGGAGTTTGTCTACCCAGGGAAGCATGTCCCCTCCCCTGGTGCATTTGACACAACTCTGGGGCCATTGCAGAAAATATGCTACAGTTAGAGGTGTTATTGATTTCTGCATGTTGGTAACAGAGTGGAATTTGATGTTTGCTGACTGGTGATCAAACGGTTTCTTCTATTCTTAGCGCAGAGCTGTTAACCCACTATGACAAAGTGATTTCCCTGTAATTACACAATAACGGTTCACTGTGTATTTGTTGTGATATACTTGAAGTTGTATCACAACATCTGTTTTTAAATGGAACTGTCTTAATTCATTTCCCTGTAAAATTCACTTAAAAAGATGTAAGAAAGATTTTAATGTGCCATGTTGCAAATTGTAACGTAATTTCTGAGTAGAAAAACATGGACAAAAAGTAGTTGTGGCTCTTTTTGAACAAAGTGGCTGCTGGCATGAAGACTTTTACTTAAATATTCAGAATGTACATCCACTACCAATGAGAAGATGCAGCACGCTTCTCAGTCTTCTGGTGATTTAGCAGTATAGGTGATACTTTACCACAAATTCAGCACTAGACACTGAGAAAGAAGCATCAAAATAGCTTCTCTAGAAGTCTTGTAGATACTACATTTTCCTTCAGCTTGCTTATTGTTCTTTTAACTAGTTTATTTGAGGAAATATTGCAATTCTGGCATATGTTGAAAACTTATTTTTTCCTCTTTCAGTTCTTTAGCTTTATACTTGTCAACCCTAAATCTTGCTTCTTTCTTTTTTTTGTCACATGCTCAGGTGTGTCTAAAGCATAGAATGAGGATGGAATGTCTTTATGATACTACCTATCAGTAGCCACAAGAAGATTTTTCATCTTACAAATCAGATCATCTAACTTGTTTAAAGTTTACATAAATCTGTTTTCTAAGTGCATAACTGTAACTGCTTCTTTTATCCTTCTGAAAGTAAGTGGTTAGGTCTTACTTTCAAATGTGTTTCACTTATAATCTACTACTTCCTTCTGTCATCCAAATATTTTCCCTACCAATTGCTTTCCTTGTTGTTGCTACTTAGTCCTTTTCCACTTCTCATCCACAGTACAGAGATCTTGTCCCTTTGTTAAAAGGGTTCATACATTAAATGGCTAATAGAAAAACAATTCAAAGACAGATATTTTTCAGTAAAGGGAGGTATTCTTACAATGCCAAGAAGTTGATCCACTTCCTGTACTCCACCTCCTTTCTATCCTCACATTTGTCTCTGTATTGCTGGTAAACAAAAGAAATGAACCCTGCCTGCCTTCCTCACAGAGGCCATTTGCTTCCTGCAGCCCTAGAGTAAAAAATAATAAACCGCCTGCCAAAAAGCGTTCTCAGTTTAAAAGTATGAACGTAGTTTTCTGCAAGAACTAAAGCGCCAGAGAACAAAATGATAATCCCTTCTGAAATTTCTACTTTGAAAATCATTAATTGCTCATGAATATATTCTGCTGATGGAATTGAGTTGGTTCCATTGAAAAGTCACCCATGTGAGTTAGTAACTACTTTCCTTCACAGTGTATTTTGGTATTTTTGCTTGTTCTTAAAATGTAGGTCTCATTTCAACTGAAAGGTATACTTGAAGAAATGTGTTATGCTGTAGATCTAGATCCAGACTTGAGGTTGTGGTTTGAAGTTTACTGAAATTTGCAGTTTCTAACTAATTAAAACTTATGAAGGAAAGTGTTGCATTGCCCCATCTTATGATGAAATAGATGGTGTCTTTTCTATTCTGCATAGAGGAGACATGATCACTTAGAGAGACTTTGTCGGTCATCAGAACTGGTATGTGTGTACTTTTGATGGTGTTGAATTTCTACATATCTCAAATGTCTTCTAAACAGAAAATTGTATCTGATGTTAAAATCTCTCAGTTGTTGCTGCCTTATGCAAATATTTTGAACCTGATTGCTCCAATAACTTGCTGCCTTGCCTTTGTCATAATCTAAATTGTTGGATGTGTTAGCTATTAGTAGTGCCTGTTTCAGGAATAAAATAGCTCAGAAGCTCATCCACTATGCTCAGGTGTTTCTCGGGGCTGAAGGATGAAAGATACGGATGGGTGTGGATGCACTAAGAGTGCTTTATCAATTCAAATGTAATTGTTAGTACAGGAAATTTCTTAGCAACTTAGCACCGCCAAGTGACCAATCATCTCCCCTGTGTAGCTCTTCTGTCTTGCATACTTTGATTTCACCTTGACAGCATGTTTCTTCATACAGGCTGTTTTCACTCAGACTTGATAGTGCTCCCTTCTGGCTCTCTTATATATACATGAGCTTTCCAACCTCTCCTTGCATTCAAGGTTTTCTTTTTGTTCCTATATTTTGTCGAGGCTATTACAACAGCTACAGACAGGGAGAAGGTATTGCCCGCCAGTCTTTACGATCTTTCACAGTATTTTTAAAGTCCTCTCTTTTAATGAAATATTCAGGAGGCTTGTGCTCCACTCTGAAGGACTGTTTGTCTTCCATTTTATGCCATAATGATTCCTAAGCAATTCTCCCAAAAAAAAAAAAAAAAAAAAAAAAAAAAAAAAAAAAAAAAAAAGGAAAGAGAAGTAGAACTCTTCTTTGGAAGATAGATGAGACCTTGAGACCTGGCAGATAGGATTCCTGCATTGTTTCTGCTTTTGTGAATGACCTTGTCATTGTGCTTTTTTTAGTGGTATACCTTTTTTTTTTTTTTTTTTTTGCATTTGTAACATCTGTATTCACTATGTGGAATATGTGACAATCTGTTGCCTGAGAGGCAACTGCAAGTTAAAGAACATGTTAATGGGTTCCCTGGTGTAATGTTAATGTGTTTTTTTTTTTTGCCACACCTATAGTAATGCTTACTGTTGCTCACTAGTATGAGTTTTCCAAAGATAGAATTTACTTCTAACGTTCAAGATGAACTGATTATTTCTGTCCCTAATAATATGTGGCCTTTCTATTGGAGAAAATTTTGACTCTTAGATAATTAAAACAGTCTCAGATATAATGTCAGAAAATGTTTACTGTTTATGACTAGACTCAACAGCTGAATATTGTCATCATTTTAAATAAATGGTTTTTGTTCTTCTGAAGGCATAAGACAGACATTTTTTTTTCAGTCTTGCTTATTACTCTATTTTAGGGCCCCCTTTTTAATGTTAAAAATTCAGTATGTTCACTTGAATCACACTTGGTATATATGCAGTACTGTGGGTAGGACTCAGACTCGTGTGGTTGGGCCATTTCTTTATAAGGGGATATCTCTGAGTTTAAAGAAATGGTTGTTCCCTATTCTAAATTTAGCTTTAATAAAGAGAATGGAAATACAGTGAAGGGGGAGAAATGGTGTAATAAAACTTAACGTACTGTGAAATAGGATGATATTTGTAAATCAAGGAGGCTCTTTGGTAAAGAGTTTACAATACTTTTTATGAACATTATAAAACATCAGCATCAAAAACTCTGTGTTCACTCATCATGTAAATTATCAATCACGAAAATGTACAAGGTGATTTAATTTATGAACTAAATTTGAAACACCTTTCTGAGGGGAAACAAGCACATTTGACAAGACAGATGACATTTTTCTGCCAGCCTGTCTGTGTTAAGCTTGCTCATTAATTGTTATGAAAACAAAGACTTTGTTAATTAATTCTGTATTGCAAGAAGAAGTGGCCAATGTAAGTCACAAAACACAATATATTTAATCAGCTCTGAATGGAGAGGGGAAAATTCTAGTTTTATGGGAACCAATTTTAAGGCAAATGGTGGTCTGAGTATCTTGTATCTTTAAGAAATTTGGATAATAGTATGAACCATCAAAGGCATGTTGGGCAGGCTACTTATCCTAATTCTAAGAATAATTTATTTTCTAAACAATGATTGTGAGGGTATGGCAGTGCTGAAGTAGTCAGTGTGTCTGGCTGTAGCCATATACATAAGGAGCCCTGTTCTCTTAGGGATTGCACCATATAATTGGAGTATGAGTCACCTCAGATTGATGAGGTTGTTAATGTGAACTCCCACCAGCTTCAACACCTCTGGGCCTTCTCTTTCCAGAGTTAGATCCTCCTCAAATGAAGATCTCGTTCTCTCTAAAGAGAAGATTGATGAGGCTACAGCAGAAGTTTTTGAAAGCTTAAAGGCAATTACCGTAATTAATGTAAATGCAGCCAAAAAACTTTGGGTTAATCACCAGAGAAAGACTTCTAGTGAGAAAGGAAAGTGAAATAATGTGGAAGTATAATATGTGGAATATATAGTTTTATGTATAGATTAACTGTCTGATGTAGAAAATCTGTATCCAGCAATTCTGCTGTGGTCTCTCAGGGTCCTGCCACTCTGAATTACTGAGCACAAAAAGAAATGGCAGCCTCACTCATTGCACAGACTTCATCCTCCAGCCAGTGCAATAGCTGAAGCAGTAGTAATGGGATGGCAGAAGTAAATTCTGGTGGTTCCTTGCATTGTTTTAAATTACAGGTTGAGTATCTAATATATAGATTTTATTTTTATTTGTGAGTATATAATATATATTTTATAGATGATGATGTATGTGCATGTACACATACATACAAATATTTTATAACATTTTGCTTTGTTAATGCTGTTGCAGTGTTCCATTATTTGCTGTTACAAATGTAGATCCTTTAGCTTGAATCATGTAAGTAACTTAATGTAAATGGTCACAGTTTTTTAAAGAAATGATTATTAAGACCAAGTATGCTTACTTTGCCTTCTAAAACAGAAAAAGCTTCATGGAGTATCTGTGTTCTCTTTTCTCTGTTATTTCACTAAGAAAATTCTTTTCGCATTACAAAATCCCACAAAAAATGTTAATTCTGGATTGATTATTGCTGTGATTATAGAACATGATTTTGGAACTTTGTGTGGTTTCTTCTGAACAGGTATTGCAGTTGCAAATTGTTTATATGAATCATAATCATTGAATCATAGAATGGTTTGGGTTGGAAAGGACCTTAAAGATCGCCTAATTCCAACCACTGCCATGGGCAGTGACCCCTGCCACCAGAGCTGCCACACCAGTGGCAGGTTGCCCAAAGCCCCATCCAACCTGGCCTTCAACAACTCCAAGGATGTGGCATCCACAGCTTCTCTGGGCAACCTCTTCCAGTGTCTCACCACCCTCTGAGTAAAGAATTTCTTCTTAATGTCTATTCTAAATCTACCCTATTTTAGTTTAAACCATTGTCCTATCACCATGTAAAAAGTCCCTCCCCAGTTTTCCTGTAGGCCCCCCTTTAGGTACGGGGAGCAAACAAACTTTGTATAGTTTAGATGGAACTGATACATCTGATACAACTGGTACATCTGTTGTGATGTACCTAACCAAGTAAGAGTGTAGAAAGTGAGCATAACATATAGGAAAGGTAACCCCTCCCCCCCCCCCTTTTTTTTTTTTGTTAATAACATCGGTTTTCCTAAGGCATTTTAGTACTTCAATTTATCACTTATGATTTAATTACAGAATCATTGGATTAACCTCAGTTGTTGTGCTGGTATTTTCCTTGTTGGGAAAATTATTGGCTTTGCATTCCTGAGGTTGCTGATAAATAATACTCCTGCTCAAAATTTTAAGATTTCTTGATTTATTTGGATTTCTGTTTCATACTTTTACCACTAGAACCACAGGAGAAATTGCTAGCTTCTTGTTTTCAGGGAAGGGCATTACCAATAATTGCATATATGTTTTTTAGATTCTGTGGGAGGGCAGGATTTTTATTTCTCAAAGCTAACAACAAACTGGTTTAGGAGTTAAAGGAAAATAGCCAGAGTAAATTCAGTCAGCATGCCAAGCAGCCAGTACTTAGGGCTACACTTCCTTTTGCTAACTGTTCAGGCAATAACTTTATATAGGTCACAAGGTGACAACTTGATAAGATTTGTATATTGTACTGCTGCCAGTTAATTCCTCATTTGAAATATATAAGTGCAACTTTACAATATATAACTTGTGTTGTACTTCTGTGATAGGTGGTAATTTCCACCCATACTCTTTTTTTTTTTTTTTTTTTTTTTTTTTTTAATTTTCCTGTCTGTCTCTCTGTTTTCTAATATGTCCAGGTTACCATATTCATTGAAGGCATTAGGAAAAAAAAAAAAAAGAAACAGTTGGCTCTGTTAATCAAGATCCCTGTAGCAGTTTAATACCACTATTTATGAGTTACCAGGATGCCTGAGGACAGAGACTATTCATCAAAGACATTTTTTCAATTGTTTTCTATAGCTGTGGGTCTGAATAAAACAATCCTCTTGCAAAACTCAGTCATCTTTTGGTTTGGAATTGTTTCCCTGCAAAAATGCTGATATGATTTTATTGTTAATAGAATAACTTCAGTAGAGATAACATCTAAGATATTCTTAATTATGGATGATGCAATACATTAGACCAAGTACTTTGTTCACAGTAAGCTAGTTCTTGCCTAAGTTGTAAAAGTTAAAGTGGCTAAGTGTCACCCTTGTCTTTTGAGGTGACATCCTGATCTTGCTTAAAAAGTTTGTTCCATTTCTTGTCAGCTTTCTTTGAGCAATTCCAGGAGGCTGGTTCCAGCGTGCTTTACACACTGACTCCAAAGTTTTGCCTACAAAGGCCGCTAACTGCAAACTGAGCAGCTGCATAATAAAATTCATCTGCACTACAAAACTGGACAGCCACAGCTTAAATAACCCCTTGCTAGTGAGTTACCAATGTGAAGTATTTGCAAACACCAGGTTCAAATATTTAGTACCCTCAATCCTTGCTATATTTAATCTGTCAAATTTGAAAATACTTGTATTTAATATTTAGTATTAAATCTTGAATTTAATGTTTTATACTGAGGTAGAGAGAACATTCAGCTTGTGCTTTTCTTCTGCTCTTTCACTAAATCATAGAATTGTAGAGTCATAGACTCATTTAGGTTGAAAAAGACCTCTAAGATTGTCAATCTAAACATTAACATAGCACTGCGAATTCTACCACTAAACTATGTCCCTAAGCATCACATCTACACATCTTTTGAATACCTCCAGGGCTGGTGACTCTTCACCAAGCACAGCAGAATGACTGTGGGTTGTAGCCTTATTGTTTAAATTGGAATCAATCTTAAAATGTCATTACCTTAGTCTAGAGGCATGGATTGGATGGTTTAGTTTAGCTTTCTGAGTGTTGATTTACACTTCTGTGGTGGTTTTACTCAGAAGGAGAACTGAACTCCACCACAATTGGTCTCTTCCTCCCCCTCATCAGAGGAAAGGGGGAGAAAATATGTTGAAAAGTGCTCAAGAGTTAAGATAAAGACATGAAGATCACTCAAACATTATTGTCATGGGCAAAACAGACTCAGTGTAGGGAGATTAGAGAAATTTGTTACCTATTACTAATAAGCTAGAGAAGTGAGAAACAGAGAAAACAAACTAAAAAGGGACCCTCCCCCCATCCACCCTCTTCTACCTCCTCGCCCCAAGTGGTGCTGGGGAATGGGGGCTGCAGTCAGTCCCCTTCTGTCAGCTTCATCTCCGCCGCTCCTTCACGGTCCCTCCCTGCCCCTGCTCCCCATGGGGTCCCTCCCACGGGATGCTGTCCTTCCCCAGCTGATGCCACATGGGCTGCCCACATGCAACAGCTCTTCAAGAACTGCTCCCACACGGCTTTGTACCACAGGGTCCATCCATCCCCCAGGAGCAAACTGCTCCAGCACAGGTCCCCCATAGGTGGCAGCTCCCCCCAGACCCCCTGCTCCTGCGTGGGCTCCTCTCCACGGGCTGCAGCTCCGACCCGGGGCCTGCTCCTGCAGGGGCTCTCCATGGGCTGCAGCCTCCTCCAGGCCACATCCAAAGCACCTCCTGTCCTCCTGCTGCACTCACCTTGGGGGCTGCAGGCTGCTTCTCACTCCTCTCTCCCAACTGCTGTTCCATAGCAGTGCTTTTTCTTATCCTTTCTTAAATCTATTTTCACAGAGGTACAAACAACATTGTTTATTGGCTCAGCTATGGCCAGTGGTGGCCCCTTTTGAGCTGGCTGAAACTGGGCCTCATCTAATATGGGGCAGCTGCTGGATTCTTCTCACAGAGGGTGCTCCTGCACTGCCCTTCCCCCCCCGCCCCCCCCCGAAAACAAACAAACAAAAAACAACAAACCAAACCAAAACCAACAAAATCCTTGCTGCATTAAACCAATACAGCTTCTAAAAGGAAAAGGAAATTATCTCAAAAGTGAATGATGGGAGCAATGCATTCAGCACTGTGTTCTTCATCAAGACCATACTAGTTTAGATGGCCCTTGGTTCCATGTGCAATAACCCCTTTTTGATTCTTTTTGGAGTTTGCAAGATAATAGGTAGGTAGGCAACACCACTGTTTACCATTTCTTTACACTTTTGCAACAGTTGCATGCTTCTGATTGGAAAAGGGGAAGAAATACAGTATTTTGTACTACAAAAGTATTCTATACAAAATCTATTTATTAAATGAACTAGGTGCTTTTACCACTCACTAAGTGTTACAATCCAAAATGACTATATGCTCAGATGAGTTGCTTTTATGGATACATGCTTATTCATTTTGGTACTAGCAAAAATAACAAGTGGTATTTCGACATCAGCTAACACTTCAGCAGAAACTAAGGTGTTTTTTTTCCTAGCTTTTGTGGTGGCTGTTATGGTTGATTATACTAGCAGTGGTACCTTGGAAACCCAATCTAAAGTCAAGTTCTGTTGTTCCAGACACCCTGTGGACTAATAGTAATAAAAAGCAGATTCTCACTTCCTTTGACTGCTTGTGCAGTCTACTTTTAAGGGTGAATGCAATGAGTAGATAAAACAGGCTTATAGGTTGGGAGGGTAAGATTTATAAGCGAGGTCCATACATTAAAGCAGAGAACTTAGTTTAGTGACTTTTTAGCTACCATATTTACCAGCTAAATGTCAGTTGGACTCTTGCTTCCCCAAGTTTTCCCTTAAAATACATAGTGAGTGCGATACACATCTGTTCTAAAATTCTTATCTATTACCACACATGAGGTGTTGTTGCATGGTGTGACATTTATACTTCACAAGGTATACTTTTATACTATGTTTGTTATTTTGGTTTGAGTGATGAGAAAGCTTAATGGATTTTTGCAGTGGTATGAGGCAGGGTATTCTTGCATTAAATAGAAAGTGAGAAAGTGAAGACCATCAGAAAATGCTAAGTATATTGCAGTATCTGCTACATGTGAATTTAAGAGGCTGGCTTACCTTCTTTGTATCTTGTTTGGGTGTTAAAGATACCTTAATTAATAATTAATACTTCTTATAATAGAAATATAACATGCATACTATAAATTGTCATAAATGTCTGAAGATGTACAGGAAGGGAAAATTTCAATCTTATGTGTAGTTTGCCACCAATTTGTATAATTGCTAAGAAATATTTAGCTTTCATATAATGGTGCTCAGCTATGTGTCTATGTAATGCAGGCAATAGTATGTTCTAAATTTGAAAAAGCACAAGTTCTTGCTAAAAGAGCTGAAATTAAAGGATGGTGTTCTGAATGTGGATGAGGCTCCAGCATGCCTGAAAAGAATAAGAAAACATTGAGCTGGATTCTTATTTATGCTAGGAATCTCCTGTAATGATTATTTTGTAGATATTTGCAAGTGTGCCATTATAAAACATTTCTTATCTTTTATATATGATAGAATAGGTATGCAGCTTCTAAAATTCTTCCATTGTTGATTTCATTCAGGTTGTCTTTGCATCTTTCTTTTGTGAATCATTTCCATGTAACAGCGTGCCTTCTGTTCTTTCTTAATGTGCGCCAATTTGCTTCATTTCAGTGGTTAAGTAGGGAACTTCAGCTGTTATGTGCTCTGAATCACTCAAGTCTAAAGATGGGATGAATGTTTCCCAACTTTGTTCACTTCATGTCTTGGCTTCTATCAGTTTTTCTTGCTCATGCTTGTATAGTAACTACATACCATGTTATTTGGTAGAAGAGTGAATAAATGAAAATTGAAATGGACTCACTGATGCTGGACTGCTGTAGGAGGAGGTGGACTCAGATGGACTCTCTTCAAAATTCACTTCGTAATCTGTAAAATATTGAAGAGGTGAGGCAGTGGGGATTAATATTTTTGGGGTACTCATGCTGTAGAGATGCCTGTGGTGTCAAAGGTGTGACTGCATAGTTTCACCTCTAATAGATTAACCTGTGTCAGCAATGGTAGTATATCAATTTAAGGAGCTGTTGATAATCTAGATAATGGTAATTCAGTTAGTATCAAAAAACTAACATTTTGGCATGTATTGTCTTGTACTATATATTTTTCTGATAATGATAGCGCCTTGTGAGACAATTAAATAAAAAAAAAATATATGTGAAGGGAGTGGACAAAACCCAATATACCCCTGTTTTGTTTCTTTCATTTTCTCTAGTGGATATTAGCGATGTATTTTCTATTGCCATTTAATTATGTGCCTTATGTGAGTCTGTATGACGTGTTTTCTACTTGCAACAAACCTGAATGAAAATCCCAGATACAAACAGTGATATCCAGGATCAAATGTTGTTGCTTGGATTCACCTCTGTCTCTAGTTTGTTAAAACAACAGCAACAAACACCACAGAGCTTAGATTTATTGTCCTCTAACTCCTCCTTGTGTTACACTTTCCCTTCACAAAAGCACTTTATATTCCTTCTGGAGACTATGCTAAGGCACAGAAAATAAAGAGGTGATCAGTGACATTGAAAATTGCTTCGCTAAGGGCAGATCATGCCTGACAAATTTGGTCACCTTCTACAATGGGGTTACAGCATTGATGGACAGAGGAAGAGCAACATTAGATACTGTCCCCCATGATATCCTTCTTTCTAAATTGGAGAGACGTGGATTTAATGGATGGACAACTTGGTGGATAAGGAAGCGGCTGAATGGTCATACTCAAAATATTTCAGTCAATGGCTCAGTGTCCAAATGGAGATCAGTAATGAGTGGTGTTCATCAGGGGTCAATACTGGGACCCATGCCATTTGACATCTTTGTTGGTGATGTGGACAGTGAGACTGAGTATACTCTCAGCAAGTTTGCAGATAACACCAAGCTGTGGTCAACAGCTTGATAAGGTGTGGTCAACACCCTGGAGGGAAGGAATGCCATCCAGAGGGACCTGGACAGGCTTGAGAGTTGGGCCTCTACGAGCCTCATGAGGTTCAACAAGAAAAGTGTAAGGTCCTGAACCTGGGCTGAGTCAATCTCAAGCACAAATACCATCTGGGAAGAGAATGGGCTGAGACCAGCCCTGAGGAGAAAGACCTGGGGGTGTTGATGGATGAGAAGCTCAATGTGAGCTGGCAATCAGAGAATGTCAGGCATCAGAAGGGACCTTGAAGGATCATCTAATACAATCCTCCTGCTGGAACATGAACACCTAGATCAGGTCACACAGGAACATGTCCAGGTGTGTTTTAAATGTCTCCACAGAAGGAGACTCCACAGTCCCCCTGGGCAGCCTGTTCCAGTGCTCTGTCACTTTCACCATAAAAAAGTTTTGTCTCCTATTTAAGCATAACCTCATATGTTCCAGCTTACACCCATTGCCCCTTGACCTATCATTGGATGTCACTGAGAAGAGCTTGGCTCTGTCCTCCTGACACTCAGCCTTTACATATTTATAAACATTAATAAGGTCACCCCTCCGTCTCCTCTTCTCCAAGCAAAAGAGACCCAGCTCCCTCAGCCTTTCCTCGTAAGGGGGATGCTCCACTCCCTTAATCATCCTGATGGCTCTCTTCTGGACTCTCTCAAGCAGTTCTCTGTCCTTCTTGAACTGAGGGGTCTAGAACTGGATGCAATATTCCAGATGTGGTCCCACCAGGGCAGAGTAGAGGGGGAGGAGAACCCCTCTCAACCTACTAAGCACACCCCTTCTGATACACCCCAGGATGTCATTGGCTTGAAAGCCACACATATCCTGGACTGCATCAAAAGAAGCATGGCCAGCAGGTTAGGAGAGGTGATTCTCCTCTCCCCTTCTTCTCTGCTCTTGTGCAACCCCACCTGGAGTACTGTGTTCAGCTCTGAGGCCCCCAACATAAGAAGTATGTGGAAAGAGTCCAGAGGAGGTCCTCTGATCAAGACAATCAGAGAACTGGAGCACCTCTCCTGAAGAAAGGCTGAGAGAGCTGGGGATATTCATGCTGGAGAAGAGAAGGCTCTGGGAAGACCTTATAGCAGCCTTTTGGTACCTAAGGGGGGCCTACAGGAAAGCTGGGGCCCAAACCATTCTACGAATCTGTAATTCTATGGCTGTATCTTTCCTTTAAGGCAGTAAAGGACAGATACATTTCCTCTACTACTCTTGTCTCTTCGAGATTTAAGTATAATGGTGCCTAACCAGTTCTTCAGTCCCTTACAGGTTGCTGTGGGTAGGCCTGATTTGAGTATTCTTCTAAATAGAGAATTGGGTAGTTTGAATGAGTTTTACCCTATTCTTTTCCTAATCTTGCCTACAGATGAGTTTTTGTTCATGCTCATTTCTCTGCAGAATGCAAAAAGGAGGGGCTTAAGGAGGTTACAAGTCTGCGATCTGCTGTCTGTCACAGAATCATAGAATAATCTAGGTTGGAAGAGACCTCCAAGATCACCTAATCCAACCTCTGACCTAACACTAACAAGTCCTCCACTAAACCATATCACTAAGCTCTACATCTAAATGTCTTTTAAAGACCTCCAGGGATGATGAATGAAGCACTTCCCTGGGCAGCCCATGCCAATGCCTAACAACCCTTTCAGTAAAGAAGTTCTTCCTGATATCCAACCTAAACCTCCCTTGGCACAACTTTAGCCCATTCCCCCTTGTCCTGTCACCAGGCAAGTGGGAGAATAGACCAACACCCACCTCGCTACAGCCTCCTTTAAGGTACCTGTAGAGTGCGACAAGGTCACCCCTCAGCCTTCTCTTTTTCAGGCTGAACAATCCCAGCTCCCTCAGCCGCTACTTGTAAGACTTATTCTCAAGATCCTTCACCAGCTTCATTGCCCTTCTGTGGGCTCGCTTGAGCCCCTCGATGTTCTTGTAGTGAGGGGCCCAAAACCGAACACAGTACTTGAGGTCCGGCCTCACCAGTGCCGAGTACAGGGGGACAATTACTTCCCTAGCCCTGCTGGCCACATTGCTTCTTGTGCAAGCCAGGATGCTGTTGGCCTTCTTCGCCACCTGAGCACACTGCTGGATCATATTTAACCAACTATCAACCAATGCTCCCAGGTCCTTCTCTGCCAGGCAGCTTTCTAACCCCTCATCTCCCAGCTTGTAGCTCTCTTTGGGGTTGTTGCGCCCCAGGTGCAGGTCCGGCTCTTGGCCTTGTTGAACTTCATAGAGTTGGCCTCAGCCCATTGGTCCAGCTTATCCAGATCCTCCTGCAGAGCCCTTTTCTGAGGATGTTCTTTTCTGAAGTTTTTTTTGGGTTGTGAGTTTGAATTGGGGGTGGGGAGGTGGGGGTGGGAGTGCAGGTGAGAGTATTTAATATGTTTTTCAATACATTTTTCTGGTTATGTTGGTTCTTTCTTGGATTTCCATCACAAATCAGTTGCGTACTTCATGCTGTTCTCACAGTGCCAAAATATTGAACATGGCATCTTAAGCAATAAGAATGTGTTTGATAAAGGAAGGAAATTCTCTGATCAGTCAACTGCCTGGCTTGAAGAAACTTGGGAGATTTGAATTTTGAAGGGGATTCTTTACAAGATTGTTTAGTGACAGAAAATTGTGCTTTGGCTTTAAAATATGTTAATTTTACTGATGAGCTCTACAGGTACCTAGATCTCTGTTATTCTGTCTTAATGATATTCAGGCCCACCGAGACTCATTCATAAGTTCAGGACCCAGAATGTGAAGTTGAATTTTTAATTTTTGGTTCTACCACTAACTGTAGAGCAGTCTATAGATAAGGATTTTCAGAATCCTTGTTCTGAAATTTTAGGACTAATGTTCTGTTTCCCTGATATTAACTATAAGAGTTGGAAAGCACCAAGAATCTTTTCCAAAATATAAAGGAGAGTCCGGTTGCTTGGAAAGTACAACTTAATTGTGAACATAATTGCACTTCTTGCATTTAATTGCAATCATAATTCAAGAAAGACAGCTTCTAATATTTGGGTCAGATTTTTAATTTTATGATCTAAATTATTAATGAGAATATTTTCATAAGCTTTCTGCATAAAAATTGACTTCATAACAGAGAGGTCAGCTGGTCTTGTTCTAGTCTTCTAGACTCTATGATTACCAGTTGTAATCAGAAATTGTTCCTATAAATATGTGCTTCATTTATGGTGGTAAATTACTTACATGCTTTATAAAGCAAAACATAATTTTATAGGTTCTAGTTAAAAGTAAAGTAGATACTGCATATAGGATTATTGAACATGAGAGTTTAAATGTCAGGTGTATGTATAAACACTATACATGTTTTTCTTTTTCCAAGTGATTTAATACCTATGGGATCTCAAAAGTTAAATTGGGTACTGTGTGTCTACAGCCAAACAAAATTGTACAATGCCTAGAAAACACAAGTGATCAGTACAAGAATACATAATGCTATTGTATAAATCAGTAGTACTTCCACTTGTGCTAGGCAGCAGTGCTGAACACAGTATGTCTCAAGACTGATACAGCAGTAGTATAAGGGGACTTGAGGTAAGTGGTGGAGGTTGATTAGGACTATAAAGATTTTTATAAGAGGATACTGAGAGTTTGAGATTGTTTATGCAGAAGATAGATTGGGAACTTCTGTAATCTATCTCCCCAGAGCAAGATTTAGGAGTGTATCCAGTTCCATCAAGCAGAATAAATTCAAAACAGATGAACAAGGTGGTTTTTTTATTATTATTTTTTTTTAAACTTGAAACACAGTGGAATGACAGAATTTAAGGTCACAAAGATTGAAATTTGATTCAGAAAGACATTTGACACCTTCCTTGTGGATAAATTGAAATAATAAATACATACTTTCTTAGAAAAGACAATCATTTTTAAAAGGGGAAAAAAATGCCTCAGGCAAATAAATGTTTTTAATATAATGTATCTTCTTGTGATATATCTTGGCTGGCCAGCTTTAGAAGTACTGAGTAAAATTCAGGATATTGGACAAAATGAACCATTGCTTTTATTCAGGATGACAGTTTCTCTTCCTATTGAAATCTGAATTAATTTGTTATTTCTCTCTGTTCCATTTGCCAAGAAATAATGTGAATGATAACTTTGTTTTCCCTTTCTGTCCCCATAAAATAATCATTGTAGTCCTCTTTCAGATATTCAAGGGGGCAAATATTTTGAAGCATTTTTCACTCACATTTCAAGCTTATAATCTGTGAACAGGTCTAGGACTATGGCAGATATTTCATTCTATACTGCTTCTCTGTCCTTTTACGGCATTTCACTGCTTTGATAAATGAGAGAGTATATTTTACAATTACAGGGATGCTCAACTGGAAAAGCTTACAGGATCTCATTTATTCTAAAAACTCCCATCCCTTGCAAATTGTTCTGCTTCCATGTGTCTCAATTTCTGTATTGAGTCAACTGTTGAAAATCTTACTATAATAATTCAAAAAGCTTAATACATTCATAAGAAGTTTGCTTAAAAAAGAATTTATTCTTTTACTAAGATTGTCTTCTGCTACTACCTAAATTATAGAAAAGCCAAGTTCCAAACCCCAAATATAGCTGTTTTTGATTGGGGCACTTCAATACTGGACCAGGATATGATTTTTTTAGCTTTTTTCTCCATAATGGACCAAAATCCTAAATCCCATTTCTACCAGCTGTCAAGTTAAAAGATACAGCTGTGATTAGAAGTGCTTACAGACAGAATTTCTGTTTTATGGGAATCTGTAGGAAAAGAAAACAACAAACAAACCAAAAAACAAAACAACAAAAAGCCATTCAGTTGCAGAATTTAAAGAATAAATACTGTTTTATTTTCCAGAAATAAAAGCAAAATTAATTACTTAGAAGTAATTGAAGTCTGAATGAAACAGAAGCTATTAAGGTCTGAAGAAACATTTGGGGTTTATCTTGTCCAGCCACCTACTCAAAGCAGGTCGAGTTAGAGCAGGTTATTCAGTGTCTTGTCCCTCCTGATTCTGAGATTTGCTGGTCTGCAAGACAGCAATTTTTTTCTCATATATTTATTGACTCGGAGTTTCCTGTGCTCCATCTTTTTTTTTTTTTTTTTTTTTTTTTTTTCTTGAGAAGAGAAGTGACCCTTTTCCCTGGTACCCACTAGGGCCCCTGGGTGCTGCTGCTGAACTGACTCTGTCCACCAATCCTTCCGGAAGGTGTCCTTTATCCCAGTGCTGAGCCCCACAGTCACCTCCAAACAGTGCAGGCCTCCACCCAGTGTGGTTCTGTGCACATGCATGTGCTAACCAGAGCTGTCAGCCAGTGTTTGGCCCACCATTGGCTCTGATGGACAGCATCAGTAACCAACTGTTCCTTGGCTGGACCCAGTACTGCTACTCCAGCCCATAGCGTGGTGCAGAACTGTATGGTCAGTTGTGCTTGTGGTGTTACTCACCCTATTTGTTCTAAGGATGCTGTAAGAAGCTATGTCACAGGCTGTGTTCAGTCAAAGGAAACATCGTCCATTATCATCCCTCATTCACCAAGTAGGTCCTGTCTTCATAGGTCTCAGTTGGGCCATGCAGGATTTGACCTTGGTAAAGCCTTGCTGGCTATTTCCAAGCACCTTGTTTTTCATAACTTGCATGTGATTTCCTGGGGGATTTCATCTGTAACCATCCCAGAGACTGAGGCTGACCAGCATTTATTTACCAGGATCCTCCTTTTTGTTTATCTTGAAGGTGGATGTGATCTTTATCTTTTCCAGAAGTCTTTGTGTTGGGAAGTTCACAAGATATCCCATGTCACCATGATGTCACTTGACTTCCTCCTCTTCTGTATGCTCAAACCCTAGAAGCTGCCATTTCCCATAACATGGTCTACTTGATGTATGATTAAAATCTTCCATAAAGAGCACATGTAATTTTTAATATAAGAAATTGTAACTTTACAGTCCATATACTGGTTGTTACAGAGCACAGAATTTGAGCTGCATTGTTTAATGGCTACTCTGTTGGAAATTCAACTTGTCTTTTCTTCCATCTTCTCCCCTCTTTTATCCCACAGCCCTGTCTTCTGAGATTGAAATTTTAGTAAACCGGAAGAAACAGTGCAAAGTGAAGAGCAGTTAATTTGAAGTTATGTGAAGGCTCTCATACAAGCAGTTGTTAAAATGTAACTTAGAAATGCTGTTTATAGTTGTCTCAGTACATAGAACAGAAGGCAGTAAGAGGCAAATCACAAGGGATCGTAATATATGGTATGTCTTTGAGCACTATGATAAACAGTCTCTTTAGTCTTGCTACAGTGCAAATACCTGTGGTAATAAATCTATGGGAGACTGCTATACTCTAAGGAGGAAAAGAGGCTGAAGGTATGTTCAGTTTGGCAAGGCCACAGGAGGTGGTGGTAATAGCCTGCACATACCTAAAAGGCACTGGGATCTAAAACGGAGGCAAAGGAATTGGTGTTTCTCACAAGTGTTTAACAAAGAGCAACAAAATGAAATTCAGGTAGAGTATATAAGGAAAATGTATGTTTGGTGAGATGTTAATAAGCTGCAGAAACACTCCCATGGGAATATGAGGGACAGCCCATGAGCTGGGATTATGAAAATTGCTTTGACGAGCACATTAATAACTGTTAGCAGTCCTCTATGGGCACTAGAATGAAGGGAATGTTTTTACGAGAATCCACCTCTCTAGCTTCTATGATTCTCTGTTACATACTCCGAAGTTGTCATGTTGAAATCCTGTGGAAAAGTTGCCACTGATTTCAGTCAGAGTAGTTCATAAACTTGGTGCTAATACAGGCTATGTTTGTGAGTAATTTATCTAGGGGCAAAAGTGGCAATGCACAAGAAATGGTTGTGCCAGTACAAAGACCTCTGACTCATGTAGCTCCTTTAGCTGCGTACAGGGAGCTACAAAGTTACCTTGGCTGAAGATCTGTTTTCCCTTTGTAGGCAGAACTAATTATTTATAATGGTGTGTGGGGAGAGGTTTATACTGCTTCAACCGGGAGAATACTATAAATTTGTATAGTTTTGCTTTTTTGTCAAAAAGGCATTGTGTTCTATATTTGAAAATGTAATACAAGCAAGGTTAATTTGATTTGCCTTGTTTGTCAGAAATTTGTTTTGTTTTGTTTTGGTTTTGTCACACAGATGTCTCACTTACGGGGGCCTCACATGTGTGTGGAGCCAATCTTGCTCTTGCACAAATAGTTGCCATTCTCATGAAGAGGTTTCACCATGCCAGGCGAGACTGGAGAGGAAGTCTGTCAAACATACTGCTGCCCGCCATCTTTGTTGCACTGGCAATGGCCTTGTTTAGTGTGAAGCCGCTGGCTATTGATTATCCTTCTCTCAAACTGACACCAAGACTTTACAAGAATGCAGAATCCTTCTTTAGGTAAGGGGCTCATCAATCTTGATCAGTATCAAGGGTTCCGGGATCTTTACCCTTGAGTTCTGATATTTTAATGAATATTTTTTATAATAGCTTTTTTGTTTTGTTTTGTGTATTTTTTTTTTTTTTACAACAGCTGTTTGTGTTCCAGTTTAGCACATTTTAATAGATTATTATGAGGGGGACATAAAAATTTTAAAAGCATTGTGCAAAGGATTTGCTGGAAGAAAGGGTAGATTTTGGAGCAGTTTGGATTGGGCAATCTGGTTCCATACAAGTCATGACCATTTATATGTAAATGCCTAAGTGCATTTAGACAAGCTTTTGCATGCCTCAACTTATTTAATTGATTAGGTCTGAAGTAATTTTCTCAAAATTTCTCAGCTTTGATGGTGCCATAAAGCACTAAGAAAGCCTGGTGCCCTTCTAACTGAACCTCCACTTTCTATTTTTTTAAGTTTTTAAACCAACTAAACTATTTTGTATTATAACTTTCTATCTACAGTACCTATACGTCATCTCTGAATTATTCTGTATCAAGTGCATATCACACAGATTGTTTTATCTACTGGACAAATATCCAGATACCTTCATAAAGATAATGTAATGATGTTTAAATTTGTAAATGAAACATAGATCACCTAAAATGTGCTGCTAGGAATGCATGTTTGTATTGAGGTTTCTTTACCTGTTTGCAAGCAGTTTTTGAAATGAGGTCATTTTGTTGCTTTGGTATGTTTCCTATGCATGGATTTGATAGTTCTTTAATTTCTTGGTAAACATGTAGAATCATGAGGCTTAAAGTTAATAGAACTAGACATTGTAACTTTTTTGTGTTTCTTTCCCCTTTTCACCCACCGATGCTGTGGCCCACTTTGAACAGCACTGAAGATGATAACCTAGGAAACCTTTCTCAGATTCTACTGAGATATTTCTTTGACTGGGACCACACATGCATGCATTCTAAACAAGGGTAACTTTATAATGTAACTACTTCAAAATTCTCTATACTGATTTAATGCTTGCTGCTAATTTGAAATGGAGACTATGACAGTATTGAAGAAATCAATAAATCTAGCATATTTTCCATGAAGTGTAAGAGTAAAAATTAATTAGCCTTGAGACCAGAAACACATTTTGCTGAATGCATACACTTAAAAAAAAAAAAAGAAGGTAAAATAATAGATAAAAACAAATGTTGTAAAGAAGTGGTAAAATCAATATATTTTGCTATGTAGTGTGGACTGTCTTAGGCTTTTATTGGCAGTGTGAGGTTAATGTCAAATCCTCTTTGATGAAGGATCTGGTATCTAGGTAGAATATGTAAGTAGGCTTTATTGTTAAAGGTCTGATCCTAATCCCTTAGAATTTAGTGACAGCTTTCCAAATAATTTCAGGAGTTTTTTGATCAAGTCTGTTGTCTATATGAATGTAGGTTAGACAATAATTACCATGGTAGGAAGAATTCCAGGTGTCCAAAGTCAGGAGTAAAAAATGGCTACCATGCTTTAGTTAACTTACGGATGCAAACACAAAGGCTCATTTGTTGCTTTACTCATGTAAATATTTGTTGTGAATCCACCTTGATTCAAATGAGAAAAATTGATATACCTTCAGACACAGCTGCCACTGTGATAAAATACTAAGAGCTTGCTGAAGATTACAGATATACATGTTACTCTGTAGATTTCTTCTGTAGAGTCATATACTCCTTTCTCATAATGGCTGTGTCTATCATTATGTTTATTCCCATTAGAAAAAATAATTCATGTTGGCAGATGGAAGCTTCTTCACCCCAGGATTCATGTAGATGTGTGTCTGAACAGGAGGTATGTCCATGTATAAGTGTGTGCATGCATTCATGTAAAAATTGTGTGTGTGTGTTATATAATACTTTGACTATTCTTTTTGAAGAGGTGGAGAAAGAGATGAGGAAGTAAACCCTCAGAGCACTGTTTTTTTTTTTTTTTTCTTTTTTTTTTTTTTCTGTTATTTCTTTGTTTCATTTAATGTTTGGCCTATGTATTTTGAAGTCTTCAGGGAAAGAGGTTGCACACACATTTACATATATATATAAGCGTATATATACTTGCATATATATATGCCTGTGTGTGTGTGCGCATGTATATATACATACTAGAGAAGGCTATAGAATCAAATACAGCTGAACTCTTTACAGCAGATGGAACTTTAAATGTGATATAAGACATTGTTTAAAAAACAGTCAGATAAAACAAGGATAAAACTTGATTACGTGGTAGACTACCTACTCCCAAATGAAAGGGCAAGCTACCAGGGAATCTACATCTGACTAAGACTTAATTTTTAGAGTTTACTTTTGCATTGGACTGTATATCTGAAAATAAAACAGCTCTTCAGGAAAGAACGGATTTTGAAAAAGGTAATGAACTTCTGACCTCCTTGTCTGGTGAGTTTTCCAGCTGACTTATTCTTAGGTTGAGTAATAAACGGGAAACTGAGTCTGAACTAATTGATTTGCCTGGATGTGGCTATTGCATCAACTATTTATATCTTTATGAAAGAGACAAGTTATTTACGGTAAGAGTTGCATCTGAAATACAGCAATATAGTTTTGGGAAATGTGGAAGGGGAATTACTTTTTTTTTCTGGGCAAGGAACAAGTTTTCTTCTAGTACTATAGAAAGATACTTAGAATTCAAGAAGCTTAAATAAAGTGGCAATGGAAACTCAAGCTCAGGGAGAGGCCCATTAACTATGGAAGTTCAAAGGAGAGAAGTCACTTGACAACGGAGACAAAAATTTTATATTTGAGCTATGGTAATCCAGAATGTCTTCATTAAAGAGTGAATTTTAGCTTGTGGATGGTTGAGATGTCAAATGAGCATTACAAATTTTCAGGTTTTATGCATTATATGCTTAATGATATACTTTATATTATATATTTAATTATACTTAATGAGGTTTCCCAGGTATCTTATCATAATATCCTACTCTTTTTCTTTCGTTGTGAGAATGTCCCACTGAATTGCTAGAAAACATCTTCCCTTTTCTCTACTCAAGTCCCTCAGTGAAACTTTTAGAAGCATATTGCACGAATCAAAATTTTGTTTTCATTCAGATTCATGTAGTGCCTTTTTTCTTCTTTTTTTTCAGGAACAAGGATTGAATAGAAGTCTTGTTGCCTTTTTCAATGCTATAAACCATTCTAAACTTATTTTAAGTTCTGATGTTTTCAAAAATGACTTACAGGGTTGCAAGAGAAATCAAAGGTGGTTCTCATGTGTAGGTGACAGCTACAATTATTTGAGATGCCTTATAAACTTAAAACCACACATAATTTATTGAAAAGTTATCAAAGCTGAAAGAAGCAAATCCAGTTGGCAAGCAATGCTGTAAAAACTATGTGCATTTTTTTTTAAATGGCTAAATGTAGTGACACTGATTTTTAAGGAGCCCTGTACTTATTTTATGTATTAAATATTTTATGTTATACTGTTTTCCAGGTGTGTCCGAGTTTCAACACCTCTGTTCTCTATGTGAAGAATAAGAAAGGACATATTCTGTATAATCTTTCAGGGTTCCTTGTGGAAGAATATTTAGTGAGGTCTTCCAACAAAGCAAGGTAACCCTAAAATGTCTGTGTGGTTTATTATATATACATAAGGATGTATATATAAAAAGCAAACAACAAACAAAAAAAGCAGTCCTTCCTAATCCAATCTGGGTGTGTAAGGGGCAGTTGCCTTTATTGGATATTATTAAGGTGTACGGCCAGGCTAAGGTAACATGGAGTCCCCTCCATGGTGACTTCTCAGAGCTTCCTCCAGCAGCTGCATGACAATTGCTTCCAGGTATACACTGGCTCTTCTTGCCATGCAGTTAGTTCAGTTGAAAGATACAGTGTTGAAAAGATACAGTTGAAAGATACAGATATTTCCACTTTATTAATGCAAGAAAAGATTGTTAAGAAAGACAGAGCTTAAGGCATGCTATTACCTTATTGTTTGTTAACAGATATGGTGGCTGGTCTTTTGGAGGGAGGAAAGTCTCTGCATTTCAAGAACAAAAATTGAATAAGATCAAATCTAAGCCTCTGGCTAAGGTAAGGGTTGCATGTGTATGTATGTATGTATTACCTCTTCAGTCTCCAGACTCCATTGCAATTAGCAAATAATAAATCATTATATGAAATCCTTGCATTTTTTTTGTAAAAAAAAAAAAACTCTCTGACTAGTGTAGTCCATTTCTTTGTTCATAATTATATAAATATTCCCTTGTGTTCTGAAAAGAAATTAAATGAACGGAACGACACAATTTCTGTTGTTTTCTTGTGAACTTCTTTCAAAGTCTGCGCTCACCTTTAAATTTTTTTTAGGTAGTTCATATCTTCTTCTCTATTTGTTTGTTTTCTACAAAAAGTTAATGTCAGAACTGAAAAATGTCCATTGAACTTCTCAGAAATTAGTTTTTATTGATGCTTGTTTCATTTCTGCAATAAATGTTTTTCTTTGCTACATTTCTTTCTGTATTTTTTCCCCTCTTCTCCTTAAGATGAAAAATCCTTAAAATCAAGATATAGTTTCTAGGAATATTACTTCTGCATGACAAGTGTACTACCTTGCATTTATAATTCTCTTTTCAAATATGAGCAACTTCCCTCTTTTTATCCCAGAGAAACTTGCACCTTGCTGAAATTAGTCAGGTTGTGAAATACGAATCTCTTCTGGCAGTGGATCATTCTGTCTTGTAATGCTACACGTAGCCATTGTTTTCTGTTTGGAGCTTCCCAAGAGCCAGGGACAGAAGGAATATTCTAAGTGCAACTGAAGTCAGGAGCTTTTCCTTGAGACATTCTGATATACACTGGAAGGACAGTGTGAAAACTTAGAGTAGGATCTAGAAACTAAAAGGGAATTATCAGTGCAAAGCATTTGCTTTTATTTATTTATTTTTTTTTCCATAGGGAATGTTTTGAAAGGTTCTTTTGAGGTCCATTCAAATGTAGACCATTAATGAGGAGAGAGAGTTTTGGATGGGAATATGAAGAATCTCAGTGAGAGGCCTATATTTCTGTATACAAGCAAAACAGATTTCTTGCCAGAGGAAGCTGTGAAGCTTGACCTTATGGATTCCAGATTAGAATATGAAAGAAAGGTGCTTCTTCCTTTATATTATTTTATAGACACTAGATTTTATTTGTTCTTGCAAATGAAGAAGAGAAGCAATCAAGCTGTATCTCAAATCCCTTTTGGGGCAAACTGTAGTTAAAACAAGATGCAGATATTCTCCCTTGCCAACATAATTTCATATTTCATTTTGCAAGATTGTTGACTGTTTACAATGCCTTTTCCTTTTAGTTTTGAATAACAATCTCTCTCTCATATCCACATCTTGTCTTCTATGTATTTTCATTTAGGTCATCTTTAATCCCCTTCTACCTCAAGATTTCTCATAGGTTTGAAATTCAATTCCATTGATCCTTAATTAGGAACTTGAAGTCCTAGAGGACTGCAGTAAGATGTTTTTTTTTCTGACTGCTGTCTTTGCTGTTTTTGTCCTATGTCTTTAATAATTTTAGATTTTTGTTTTGACATGCCAGTGCTGTGTTTTTTACTTTTTATTTTTTTTAATATCTTTGGCATAGAGCTCCACCTGGCATCAGCACAAGGATAAATTATAGTTATATTGCTAGTGAGTAAGCTTCATATTTCAGAGCCAGAGAAAATAGTGGAGTAGATTTATAAAGGGCACTGTGTTATCTAAAATACCTCCTGGAAGTGGCTTTCAACTGATGCAATGTCAAATTATTGCATTAACCTTTTAGTAATTAATGACCAGACTTTGACTGTGACCTTTCAGGCTTGTTCATGAAACAGCGAATGTACCATTTACATAGTCTTGTATGAAGTAAAATGAGAAATTTGCATTTGAATAGACTTACTGTATGATTAATTTCATTTTAGAAAATGTCTGAATCCTTATATGTTATTCTCCGATCCAATAGACAACATTTTTCCCAGTTCAAATAAAGACAATTATTCAAATACTGAAACAGTCTTCTGCTTTACTGTGCTGCATATGCATTGTACATACAGAGAAAGTGTATGTGTTTACACATGAGAAAGAATATATGTACCATATACCAGACTTTCTTTGATCATTGCTGCATGGCAAAAGCACAACTGCTATTTTTTTTTTTTTTTTTTTTTTTTTTTTTTTCCTGACTGTATATTCCTTCATTTACTTTAGTAATTGTGGACAAAGTTGCTGTTATATGTAACATAACTGAATACAGGAAGAATATGTAAGAATTTAAAATAGTCCTGAAAGACAATTTGTCCTATTGAAATGGCATTCTGAAGAATGCATTTTTCTAGTCTCAAAGGTTGGGATTTGAGGCTTCAATACCTAGTAATAATATAAGTGTCTAGACAAAGTTCACTTGAAAAAAATATCTCTCCACTTTAATACCCATTGTCTGGTATTAGCAATTTCTCTGCCTCTCCTCATTCTTTTTCCTTGATAGGCCACAGGTAAGTCAAAACATTAGTCTAACATAATTCTGGGATGTTAATGGTAGATAAAAATGATATGTAGTAATGGGAAACATCTCTTTGCAGAATTTGTTTTTAATGCAGAGATGAACAGTTTTTTTTTTTTTATGAAAAATTTTTATCAGTCATGGGTAGATGATAAAATTATAAAAATCAAAATTACTTGTCTCATTCTATATATTTTTTCCAATACTGATCTCTTTCCTGCCATTTGTAAATAATTACCTGTGAGATGCACGAGAAATATGAAATATATTCCAGCTGGAACTAATATTTTTCCTTTTTTTTATATTTTAGCTTTGCAATAAATTTAGAATAAACTTTAAGGAAAAGGAAAGGAAAGGCTTTAAGGAAAAAAAAAAATAAAAGCTTAAATGTATATTCTGAGAGCAACCTCAGACACCGTTTGCTTGCTGCCGGATTATAAACAACTAAATAGCCAGCTTTAATTTGGTTATTTCCTGATAGTTTGATTCAGTTAAATAATGCATCTTGAATGAAGAATTCTAATTGCTATGTGGGATATTGAAATGTATGGTTACACACAATGCTCTATTATGGATTTTTTTTTGTGTATTTTTGTTTGAATATTGGTCACATTATTATATTTCTAAGGTATTCTGTGAATGCTTGAGACCTTTACACTGCTTCAATTAAATGAGAACGTATCATCAGATTTTTGCTTTATTGTTTTCTTAATTGACTTTTTTTTCAATACGATGAACACAATTTCAGTGGATTTTCATAGTATATTTATAAATTTATATTCTGCACTAATCTTTTTAAACAAGATACAATAAGAAATCAGTATGTGAAAAAGACCATCTACCCTTGATGATATGTTTGTTTCATGACCTGGTTTGTATTTGCACAGTAGATTCAGCAGTGAAAGAGTCAGCTCTTTTGCCCAGGACACTTAGGTTTTATTTCAGTTCATCTCTTTAAGGAGCTCTCTTTTGATTAAAGAATGGGACACCTAGTCTGTGCAGTAACTTGTGGGCATTGAACTGGAGGAAAACAAAGGAGTTGCCTACAAGTTTGCAAAGGAGGAAACAGTTTAGGATTTGTAGGATTTGTTCTTTTTTTTTTTTTTTTTTTCTTTTTTCCCTCTCTCTCTCTAACCTCTAATTGTGGGGACATAAAATGCTGTTGATGCGATTTGAAGCAGCTGTAGGACGTAAAGAACGTAAAGCAGCTGTGTTCAAGTAAAGAACAGAGAAGAAAATGTGAAATCTACTGCAAGAAAGAGTAGTGGTACTTGACCAAAGTTGCTCATTTGTGAAATAATATTAATATTGATATCACTATTAATTATTTAATATTAATATTCATAATGATTAATAATTTGTGAAATAATACAGAAAACAGAGCTTATGGCAAAGAAGATTCAAGAGTGAGAGGCACAGGAGAAGTGACAGTGGAGCTCAGATTGCTGTATGGAAAGCATGATATAGGGAAGGTGGGAGGGAACTGACTGGGATGATTAAAGTATTTCAGACTTTGCCTCACAACACAGTGTTATGTAGACATCCAAGCAAATAGGTAGTTAGGAAAATAAATCTGAAGAAAAGAACAATTAGGAGACAGAAATAGAACTGAAGATTAGACAACTTTCATTGAAAAGCATGGAGAGGAACATGGCAGGAAAAGCAGACCAAGTCTGGAACCTAGTGTCCAAGTAAGGATTGTAGATGGATTCTACAAAGTAAAAAAAAAAAAAGAAAAGAAAAGAAAAAAAAGAGTATTCTCTGCAAGTAATATAAAGACAAAAACAAAAAAAAACAAACAACAAAACCATATTTGGAATATAATACCAGTTCCGAGAAGAGGCTGATATATATATGGAAAAGGACTACATCAGAACAGCATCTAAGTGAT
This sequence comes from Heteronetta atricapilla, assembly GCA_011075105.1. Classification (NCBI taxonomy): domain Eukaryota; kingdom Metazoa; phylum Chordata; class Aves; order Anseriformes; family Anatidae; genus Heteronetta; species Heteronetta atricapilla. The sequence continues at coordinate 85,618,497 of CM021732.1, forward strand.
GAGGAAACATTATTCAAGGAACTTTGAATATGTAACTGTATAGATGGTAATTTCAGAAATGATTTAGGAAAACTGGAATCTTGGAATAAGGCTGTTAAGTCAAGAAAGACCTACATTAAAAAAAAACAACCAACCAACCAACAACAACAAAAAAAAACCATATACTTTGTTATATGATGCAGAGTCCAGACACACAGTGAAAATTATCCAGCATCAACTCAAGATGGGCAAAATGCAGATGAGCAAACAGCTGACAGCAAATAGTAAAAGGTTAAGATTTTTTCAACTGCATAAACAAAAATGGGAGATGAAAGATTGCCGTGTGTTGAGGGAGTGGATAGTAATCAAAGGTAAACATATCACCAAAACTGAAAACAAGCATACTTTGTTTTCTTTGACCTGTTTTTCAGTATGGATAATGTAGGGTCAAAGGCCCTTTGCTTAACAGTTAAGGAGGCATAGAAATAGAATCAAATTCCAACAGGAAAGCAAAACTCAGACTTCAGTATATTCAGTTTGGGGACATAACCAGGCTATCAGCACTGATTCTATCTCATGGAGACCTCAGGTCTGAAAGTGTGGATTTTGGAGATATGAATCAAATTGGGGCGATTCTGCATAATTTGAGGATAAAGTGTGTGTTACAGCAGAAATGCTTCCCTGTGCTCCTCAGAGGCTTGTGTTGTCTGCTTTAAAGTTTATCTGTGTTCCCTTTCCTCCTTGCTCAAGAAACCATGTTGAAACCATTTGCTTGTTGAAGATGGAGACACGGCTTTGTCCTTCATGGCATAGTTTCATACTGTCACTGTGTAAGCAGTGCCTCCTTGTTTTTTTCTTTCACAATTTTCTAGGACATGTTCTCTTTCTTTGATATTTTATGCTATATGTCACTTGCAAGTATTACTTTGATAAGTCTCTTTGGATTTTAAGTAATCAATATTCTTCACTTTTAACAGGTTTTCTCATCTTTCTTTGTTTCTAATTAAATTGGCCAATATTATTTTCACATTGTTTTTCCTTTATTATTTGTTTCACCAAACGTGCATAAAGGAAAGGACTGTTTCATTAACAGGGAGAACCTTAGTTTAATAATTAAGACAACTTTCTGCACTGCTAGATTCTGTTGAAAGAACTACACAAATTAAATCATAGAATCACAGAATGGTTTGGGTTGGAAGGGACCTTAAAGATCATCTAATTCCATACTACTTGTCATGGACAGGGACACCTCCCACTAGACAAGGTTCTCAAAGCCCCATCCAACCTGGCCTTGAACATTTACAGGGATGGGGCATCCACAGCTTCTCTGGGAAACCTGTGCCAGTGCTTCACCACCCTCTGAGTAAAGAATTCTTCTTTATATCTAATCTAAATCTACCCCCTTCTAGTTTATGTCTGATGATTCTGTTCTGCCTAGATCACCTTCTTCTAAAAATATGTGTCTTAAAAGGAGAATTCATCTTTAATATCTTTATGCAATACTTTAAATTATGGGAGTTTTCAGATCAACATTTGGATTCAACCCATTTTTGATTCACAATTTCCATTCTCTCTTCCAGGTATGGTACAACCAAAAGGGTTTCCATTCACTGCCATCCTACTTAAATGAACTCAATAACTTCATTCTGTGGCTAAATTTGCCTCCAGCTGTGGATTGGAGACAGTATGGTAATAGCCCTTTGTGTTTACTCATATTGCTTGAAAAATAGTTTTTAAATAAAATAAGTTTCAATATGAAAATCTGTCATGGTTTCAAGTCAGATTCAAGAGTCATAGATTTTCTGGAAGGGTTTGGAAGTGAAACTTTAATTTAAATAGACGATTTATCTGTGTGAAGAATGTAGTGTGCAATAAGGTATAACCTGGATTGACAGCTCGCTGTCTATGCCATTTGCAGTTGTTACAGTTTCTTAAAAAGGACAATCCTATGGAGTAGGTATAAATTGGTTTGCTATGGTTGAGGTGTTTGTACCTGGAAAACAATTGGGACTTGCTTAAATGGGGTGATTAATGCACAAGAGTATGAATTTAGAACTTGTCACTTTAGTCATTAAGTATCCAGGACAAACCCAGAGCATCCTCTAAACTCATACTGCAATGTAATGTTCCATAGTGAGTGTCCTGTTACTCAAGGAACAGGAGAGGCTGCTGTATCTTACTATTGTACATATCAAAAGAGAGATTTGTATCTTTGATGTCTGAATTTGATTCATGTACCCTTGAACTGTACAGAACTAGTTAAAACATAAATTTTACAAACTGTGGTAAGGACTTCAGTGAAAGAATCAGCTGGTAACAGTGAATTTTTAGGATGTTGAAATCCAATTTGAAATCTGAGTTTGATAGTTCAGGCTAACATCTGTTCATTTCAATTCCTTTCATTCTTGAGGGACTGTTAAAGCAGAATTAGCTTGTATTGGAGAAATTTAAAAATAGCTTATGACCGATTTTTTAAGAATATTTGAAAAGACTATATACAGTAGGATGGTTATGTATAAATGTAAAGTTATACTCAGAGCTTCAGTTACTTTTCTCCATCAGTATGGGGAAAAAATACCAGAGTACATTTCTTTTCTTTCTGCCTGCCTGTTTATCTTTCTCTGGGGAAGGTAGCATTACTATTCTTTATGAGTGATGTTCATACTGATTTATGCATTGCCCTTTTCCAGTTAAAACAAAGTAATTGTAATTTTTCATTTTCAATTTGAATACTTTCAAGTTGGATTTCTGTCCTATTTAAGCACAGTAGAAAACACGGAGAGGGTGTGCAGCAGCAAGATTTTTGTATTAGTTTGATCTTATACCAGTCATATGTGTTTATAATAATGAAGGAATAAAGAAGAAGAAAATCAGTGAAAAATTGAAAGGAATTTTGAATATTAGATAACAGAAATTAGTTAAGAAAAGTATCCTGAGAGTGTCAAGTCAAAAAAAAAAAAAAAAAAAGAATAATTGTTAGTTTTCAAGATGGATGGAGTTTTATTTTTCCTAAATGTATTATAAGAACAAATCACAGTTAATGTATTTCTTCAGAAAGTTTAAATTTAAATGAAATCCAGTATTTTAATGAGAATTTTCAATAAAAATGAATATTTAGTTTCCCTGCACTTGATGAATAGTGTTGATGCTGTCTTGTTTTCTATAGCACTACGTACCCCATTCAGGGACTTAAATGTTTAAGTACCTTTACTTTTATATGTGTCATGGGGATTTGGGAATTTATCATCCACATTAGGATTGAAGAAAATCATAGGTATCCCAAGGGTTGTGGAAATGTTATATTTTATGTCTCTGCATGACATAAAAATGTGATAAACAAAATAGTGATTGGCAAATACTTGAAGTGTTGCACTATCATATATAAATCTCTCCACTTGATATAAACTTCTTGCAGAATATCTTGGGTAAATCTCTGCAGAAATAGATTTTATGAACTAGAAATAAATTTATTTACATGTTTCTCTATTGGAGAGGTGCAGTAAGGATGAATTGATCATACTGTTGAGAAATAATGGAAAGGGACCTGACATGGAAATCCTAGTAAGAACGTGAAGTCAGAAAAACATGGTATATATGTACTTACATACATACATATGTGTGTTTGTATATATATATATATGCATATATATATATAGTTTTTAAGTGAACAGTTTTCCAGTGCTGTATGGGGCACATAAACCCACTATTAAGAGGAGTTTAATCTGATCTCCAAGTCCATTTTTTGCTAGTGGAGAGATTTCATTCTTTCCCCCTGTAGAGAATTTTCAGAAGTCTTCTCTGTAGCAATGTTTGGAAGGCCACAGTGTTTGCTTCATGTAATTTTATTGTAAAAAAAGATAGATTGGGATGATTGGTGAAAAAATGGTGTGCGTCAGCTGGAGGTGCATGTAAAACAATAGATTGAAGTTGACCAGATTGATTTAGAGTAGTTTGTCATAGTTAATGGATTGGATGTCTATTCTGGAGCATCAGTTGGGGAATACTTATAAGAAAGTCTCATTTCTGTACCAGGTGGATAGCCACATCTAGCTTCATAATCATGTAAGTCTGTTTCTATTCTGGAAAGAATTACCTCACCTGCCTTACTGGAAGGGAAATCAGTCCATTTTGTTTACTAGTGGTTCTAGTGGTTCTAAATTCAGTGACAGAAAATAAAAATGAACATGTTAAGAAAACAAAGAAGAAAAAACACCCCCCCAAAAAAAAAATTAAAACTTTTTTTTTTTTTTTTTTGTCAAAACTCATCAGCTTTTGTTGGTTCTTAAGCCTATGTATATGATATTTGTATATTGTTAAATCGCTTTCTGAAATGCTGCATTTCAGTGATTAGTTAATGCAATTGGAAGCAAATAACAAATGAAATAATGAAGTAAGAGGAATAAAAAAATTAAAAGGCAACATATTTGCTATAAGCTTGAGATACAAATTCTGATAAAGTAGAGCTATGTAATTCTATACAGTTGCATCAAAATGTGTTAAACATACCAGATTGTAGGGAAGGATTATTATCTACCTTTTAGGGTAACTCTATATAAAGAAAAAAGGAGTGGTAGTCATCTGTAATGATGTCTGTAAAGTACAGTGGTCAAAAGAAGTTCTTACATAATTACTCAAAGAATGGAAATGTATCAGTATAGAAAGGCCTGGTGCTGTACTGCTGCCCCATCTCAGTACTTCAATAGAAATCATTGGCTTTTTAAAAAACTTTTCATGCTAGGGATCATTGTAAGGTTCATGTTGCATTCTCATTTATTTGAGATTCCATTCTTCAAAAGAGCTGAAGGGATCAAGAGACCCAATTTCAGCTGAATTTTGGTGGAAAGAGACTGTACAGTCTCCAGATCTGCAAATTGTAACTTTAAAACCTCTTTTCAAAGGAACCTGTGAAACCTTCCTTAGTGGGAACCTTCTTATCCCTGTCTGGTTATTGAGCCAAAAATAAAATTTAAATCATTTTTGAGGTGCCACCTATGAAATGTTCCATAAAATTAAAGTTGTAATTTCAGTAATTTTTCATTTTATAAAAACAGAAGTCTCGTAAATTCAAAATGCACACAAAGGAGAGTTTGTGGACCGAGCCTAATTTATAATTAATTATATATCATATAACTAATTATGTATATAGTCTGCAATATGTAGCCTATCTCCATTTTAAAAATACATATGTATGATTTCATTTTATTAAAGAAATGTAGATTGGTCTTCTATTCAAGTCTGTAACACTTATGATATTTAGATTTAGTAGTACAGGTCCAAATTGATTTATGTGCTCAAGAATCAGTATGCTACATGGCAGAAAGAAAAGATATTTTGTAAGGAGCCAAGAGACAGGCTCAGATACACATCTGATAATATGCAGATATTATATCTAAGTACAGCCCTGATTAGCCTACAGAGAAGGTATACAATCTAGAAGACACTCAGGACTTTCTCCCTAGATCTCTCCAGTCTATGCTGAAAAAGTACTGCCTGGTCCGTAACACTGTTTCTCTCATTCCTAATGTAAAACCATAGATCTTGTAATGCCTGATTATGTTAAAAGCTGCATCCAGGCAGTATGGAGTGGACTACCTGTTATCTTGTTTATTAACCAGCAGGAAGGAAACATTTTGAGTCTCTAAGACTATGCCAATGTGCACACAGCTTTCTTTTCTGAGTAATGGTCATGTAGTTTAGATTTGAAACAGAAGATCTAGAGGTATCGTTTGCAGACTGTCAGTAAGATGTTAGTATGAGGAGAAGTGTCTTGAGTTGTGCAGTTCCTGAATGGGAACTGAGCAGGATTTTTCCTATAACTGCCAACATGGTGTTCATGTCAAGCATCTGCAATAAATGTGTTTTTCTTTTTCCTGTGAACCAGAATAAGAAATGGCAGTATTTTTTTTTCTACAGAATGTCATAATATTTATAAAATTTATAAAGAGTTAATTTTACCAACTTAAGAATGCCTTTTTAAAAGATTGGTATCTAAAATGAGTTTAACTGGGAACAATGTAAGGAAAGGAACAGGAATTTTCAACCTGGAAGGGAGACTACTGGGGAAATCATGGAGAAGTTGAAGAGGATACAATTAATTGTTTATTGCCTCTTCCACTGTGAAAAGTGTGTGTAGCATGAAGCTCCTAGTGGCATTCCAAATGTAAATACAACACCAGGAACTGGGTTATTTTTGCAACTTATAGTTAAGCTGTGAAATTCCAACTGCAGGTTGTTGTAGAAGTTAAAATCTGCATAGGTTTAAGAGTAGTCAAGGGAGCACTTCACTTTTTGTTACCACCAGTCCTCGAGCTGTTTTCAACAAGGGGGTTGTCAAGCAAAAATTTGTATAAATTATTAACAGTTGGCCCATTCAGTTTCTCCTGTTAAAAAATGCTGAAGAAATGTTAAGTCTTATAGGGCACTGGTTTCATGATTTATTATTATTTTTTTTTGAGTAGATTAATTTAGTGTATAAATATGTGATTTTTTATTTTTATTATTTTTCACCAAGAGGATGTAATTTTCCAAGCTTTCAGTGTTGGAAAGTGGGGAATAGACAACAATAAAATGCTGGTCAACTGCAAGCCAAAGTTTCTTTCTGGCATAAATGGACAGTTCTCAGAAATATCTCTAATCCCTTGCAATTCTAGTAATTCTATTAGGTAAACAAGGAGAAGAGAGTATCAAATCTTTATACTCCCACTTTTTTTTTTTCTTGTTAATATGGAGATAGCAACTGAGACTTTTACCTTAAAAACACCCCCAACCAAACAAATAAGCAAATAAAAGCAAATAAAAAAACCCCAACCTACTTTGTAGTTACCTGTGCTTGCAATAAGATTGAGGAAAGAAAGGAAAATAATTTTCTGAAAACCAGCTAAGAAAATGTCTTACCAAAATAACATGTAGCTTACGGTGTGTTGTGAATGACATCTTAGTTCCTTTTCTGAACTATACACACAGTCAATTTACATGTATACAATCATGTTTCTTACTTTGAGATGCTGTCTAGTCCACCCCACTCTGATCAAGGAATTAGTGCCCCTCATTTCCCAAGCTCTTCATTTTTCTATTAGAGAAGGTTGAAAGATCTAAGAACGTTTTGGTATTGTAGTGTTCATTTAATCTCTAAATACAGCATTAAAACCCTGATATAGTTTAAGGATGTTCATGGTCACAGCTTTTCTTGCTTTAAATTGCTTATGCAGGGCTTTGGAAAGACTGGAATTAGTGGCTATCACAGTTTTTTGGTTTGTGTCCATAAAGAAGTCTGAACTGTCACTGTAAAAATAATGTGACCAAGGCTGTACCAAGGACATAGACAAAGGATGTTTTAGGACAATTGTAAAAACTGTGGTTGCAGTTAAGTCAGGAGAATGTAATAGTAGATGTGGAAGAAATCATTTTATATTAAGAAATTTATGAAAATATGCAGACAGGATTAGAACTGAATCATTTCATATTTGTAGATATTGCCTGTCATGTGTGCTTCCCTTGTGAATACTGATTCTGTAAAATTTGTCCTGAAGGTAGTTCATACAAGGCTTGCAAAGAAAATCCTAAAAAAAAGAAACAAACAAAAAATACCCTTGCATAAGCACCATGTACATCTGTTTAATAGAGGCTTTGTCATTTGGAAATCATTGGTTTATCTGTCCTTTATGTTTTTTATTTTAAGTTCTCAATGATGGTATTTAGTTTTCAACATAATGAGCATCATCGTAGCAGCTTTACATAATAAGAATGTACATAAAGGCAAGAAAGCAATAAGTACATCATGCTAACAGGTATATTGGGAGAGATATGTAAAGAAAGACAGTCTAGGTAGTTAAGAGGAGAAATCTAGGAAGAGATAGATTATAAAAGTATGCTTTTTTTTAAAAAAAAAAAAAATAAAGAAATATATGTACTAGCAAATAACTTATACCAAAATGATAGGGCTACTTTTGTCTTGGATGATATTGTATAGTTTTCTCTTCCATAGGCTCAAGAGAACTTTTTTTTTTTTTTTTTTTCCTCTGTGAATTACAGGCTTGGCTTTATGTAAATTCATCATCTATTTTTAAACTGTAGAGGGAGGGAGGAAATTGTTATACTAAAAATGTAGCAAATGCAGGAAAACCTCATGCTCCAGACTAACTGAAAAAAATAAAATAATGAATGAAAGGCAAAATATTATATTTATGTAATACTCTGATAGGATTTTAGAATTCTAACACAGAGCTGAATGTAGGTTAATAAGGACCTACTTCAGTTAATTGTAATCGGCAGCCCTGAGAAGTCTCATCTTGGCTGTGTGTACAAATTTCCAAAAATGTAATCCTTTGTTTCATCTACATGGTTTGAATGGAAATTGAGTGTAGAAAATGGTTGCTACTTTTAAGAAGAGCAATTACTTTTTGGGACCCTTCCATAGTAGGGAATTAATGCAGTGCAGTTTGCTTTTTCAACAGTATTGTATGATACAAGCCTGCAAGGAATGTTGTAGAATCAGAGAGTCATTAAGTTTGGAAAAGACCTTCAAGATCATCTGGCCAACCATCCTCCTACCACCAATGTCACCCACTAAACCATGTCCCTAAGCACCATGTCCAACCTTTCTTTGAACACTTCCAGGGACAATGACTCCACCACCTCCCTGGTCAACCCGTCCCAATGCCTGAGTACTATTTCTGAGAATAAATGTCTCCTAATTTCCAACCTAAACCTTCCCTGGCACAACTTGAGGCCATTCCCTGTAGTCCTATCACTAGTTACCTGTGAGAAGAGGCCGACCCCCAGCTCCCCACACCTTCCTTTCAGGTAGTTGTAGAGAGCAGTAAGGTCTCCCCTGAGCCTCCTTTTCTCCAGACTAAACAACCCTCATTCCCTCAGCCACTCCTTGTAGAACTTGTGTTCCAGGCCCTTTACCAGCTTCATAGACCTTCTCTGGACACGCTCCAGGGCCTTGATATCCTTCTTGTAGCAAGGGGCCCAAAATTGAACACAGTGCTTGAGGTGTGGCCTCACCTGAGCAGAGTACAGGGGTACGACTACCTTCCTGGTCCTGCTTCCTACACTATTCCTGATACAAAACAAGGTGCAAGTATTATGCTATTTAATTATGCTATTTAATGTTTATTATTATTATTATTATTATTATTTATTATTATTATTCCTGTCCTCTCCCTCCAGCTATTATCTTTTTCACAGTCTCTGTTTTTTTCTGTAGCTGTATCAGTATATTTCCATGCATGGGACTGAAGTCAACTGCTGTAGACTTCTGTATGACAGCTGAAGATTTTGTTAGATTACTCTTGAGGCCTGTGCACTCAGTAAATACTGGCTGTGGTGATTTCAGGAGAGAGATTACTTCCCAACACATTAAATATTTCTGAGCAGAAGTTACTCTTTGTGAAATATTTGATGTCATTTTTGTCTCCATTATATTTTGCATGGTTCATTCAATCCCTGTGGGTCTTTTTGAAAAGTTTCAGAAATACAAATGATCTTTGTCTATAAAATTTGTTGATTTGGTTCTCATATGTATAATTGGCCAAACCTATGTTTATGAGCATGACTTCATTTGTGCAAGCAATTGTGCAAGTACTATTTCATAGCTCTTTGTTTTCTAGCGCTTCTTGCTGAATTTGTCAAGAAATTAATAGCAGAAGAATGGGATACAATTCAGATTAGTCCAGATTAAGTAATGGAATATAGTGGAGAACCTTCCTGAATTCCTGGCAAACTGCTCCAGTTCTGGACACTTTATGGGCGATAATTCTCTACTATAGTCCACATGACAGCTTTACTTGTTTCAGCTATGGGAAAAGAGATATGAATCAGCAGGAACCATAGTTCATCAAGTCTCGTCTCTTCACGGGTAGGAGCTTTAAGATTTGCAGTCTTGAAAAATGCTACCTTTGAGGTGGAACAATTTTACTGCAGGATTTCAGTCATCTGAAGCTGGAGGGAGAAGAGCTTGGTTATAGCATTCAAATTTTTAACCATAAGGGCAAGATCTTGACAATTCTGGGAAGTTCCTCTATAACTAGACCTTTCCTTGTGGTTATAGAAGAAGAGGCCTAGAATCTGTGTTTCTCTGTGTTTCTGTTTTTTGCCAATTTAGCTAAGCACTAGTGGAGTACAAGAACACTTTGTGATGTTAATTTTCTTTTTTTTTTTTTCTTTTTTTTTTTTTTAGTGCTTCTGAAATTATCTGAATTCCCATTTTTCAATAGCTTCCATCCATTGTTGTTACATTGTCTGAAAATCATCTGCCTGTCTGTCAGTCTGTCAGTCTGTCTATCTATCTATCTATCTCTATATCTTTTCTAACCAGGTCTGAAAGTAAGTACAGACTGGTTTCAGTCTGTCTATATGGTAAAAATCTGGTTTAATTTTATTTTTGGCTATTCATTTCCAATTCAATAGGAATCCTTGTATATAAGAAGAAAAGACATTCTTTCTTCTACTATGTACACATTTATTCAATCACTGAGAATGCTTAGAAAAACTTTCTGGGAATGAAGCTCTTTTGGATCATGGTGCTTCTCCTTTACACAAATGGAATTTCAGAAAGCATTCAATTCCAGTGGAAAAAATAGTTCTCTCTGATATGCCTGTTTTTACCTCAGAACAAATAGCAGCTATTGTTGTTTAAAGAATCAATAGTGTAAAAGAAGAACAGAAAAATTTTAAACATCTACTCTACGCAAATGACAAGAAAGACATCTGCAAATAGCACATGTATTTACTAGTGATGAACCTTATTGGCCTGATTTTTCTTTTGATTTGTTAACTACCTTTGGGCCTCGCTGTACAGTTTTTGACAATATCTGGAAAATCATTACCTTCTACTAGTTTTTTATGTGAGTTAATCGTCCTCCTCTATTTTTCTGTTTTTAACCCCACAGTGCCTTCATGATATTGTAATTGTTCTGTCTTTAAATGAAGAATGAAAATTTGAAGTGGCAAAAATAAAAGCATAGATGTACTCAGTTAAATTGCACCTATTACTATATATTGGAATGAAGACAACATTTATATTTATACAGCTGGACACTAACAAAGGATGACAAAGTGCATTCAAATAAGCGATACTCTGTAAAGTTCACCTGAGGCTACTAGTAATATATTTTCTTCCCAAACATATTTGGAAGATTATAATTGTTGTTGGGATGGATTTTTTTTTTTTTTGTTTTTATTGGGAGCAGACCAAATTTATTTTAAGAATACCCTAACCAGTTGTACACCTACTCTTGCACTGACAATCTCATCCCCCTATTTTTTTAATATTTTTTCTTGAAAAGAAGAAAAGCAAACAGCCACAGTTTTCATCCATAAATTATCTTCCAATTCCGAGGTTCAATTTTCATTTACATAGTTGGCTACATTGTTACAAGCTGGTTGTACCACGAAACAGAAAACTCTAAGTATGCAGTGCACATGTAGGATTTTTCTCAGCCTCCCAAATGGGACCTATTTTTAATTTTAAACCCTGTGTTTTCAATCTGAGGTATGCATTTTTGTCTTTTTTTTTTTTTTTTGGGGGGGGGTGTTAATTTAGCTGAACAGTTTTTGTCTGCAAAACATCAGCCATATGCAATCTAAAACTATTTTTAGCACTGATAAAAAACATCAGGTGCTTCTATAGCAACCTAACTTAATCCAGAAGATTAGGTATACAAGCACTTTCTGCTTTGTTTTGTGCTTAGTCTATTTTGTGATACAGATCCCACAGCAATACATGAAATTGTTGAACCTAATTCTGCAGTTCAGAGTGCAGAAAAGCAGCTAGTACTTATGCTTATTCATTAGGTCCAGACTCTGGAAATCACTCACCAGGATACAGTATTTGGTTTGGCAGCTTGGTGGCTGAGATCTTTCTGTTGCTCATTAAGTATTTAGCCTTTTCATTCATCTCATGTAATGAGGTTTCAGAGAGAAAAAGAGGTCACATATAGGTGCTGGGTGGTGTTCTCTTTTGCTAATGACCAGAATAAGATAGATGGCACCAACTCAAGACACCAATTCAGCTCAAAGCTATTAAAAAATTCCCATTGTCCCCCCAGATGGCTCTGTCTGGCACAGGCAAGAGGTGTAAAATGGAAGAGAAGCTAACATTTTAGTCTGTGAACCTGAAATAAAATTTAAAAGAAAGTCAGCTACTGTTATTTAATAATGCCACATTTTAGCATATCATTAAGACTGTTCATTTCTCAACACCAGTTTGGTTTATTTTAGTTGAGGGACAATGTCTTAGACATTTTATTGTTTTGCGTTAGAAATGGTATTTTGTTTAGAGCAGTAGTAAAACTGGAGTATAAAGAAAGTAAATTTCACATTCGTGTGAGTTTATTTTAATATTTTTGTAAGAAAAGGTAACATTTTTGTAGCATAAAGAAGAAAACAAGATCACATAGCTCTGGAGTCATACCACAGATCTGTCCTAAATATTCAGGTGGTGGTTTATAGGATACCAGTTTAAGGATTAATATGGGAGAACAACTAAAGTCTACATCAGTCATAATTGTGCTGATTTCTTTGGTGATTTATATACAGCAAGCTTTCAATTTCACTTACAGGCTGAAATTTGTGTTTTCAGCAGTTCAAAACCATGGAGAGAGGAAAATTTTCTCTCTCATTCAATAAAGCATATGAAAAGTATACTTGCAAAGTATTCAGTCTTTGTGTTGTAATTTGTCAATGAAGGAGAGGGATTTTAGAGCTGAATCCTGGTTCTGGAAAGTGAAAGTATAACTTGCAGGCTTCCAGGGTCTATTTCTTGCCAATGGATAGTCTAGGAGGGGTAGTTAAAAGAGACAGCAAGTTGACTTAACTGTGCGCTGCTTTAAAGCCACCTTCCTTCCAAGAGCAGCAAGTAGTTTGTAAGTTGATACTTTGTACGGAAGATCAACATCCTGCTAACAGGTGCTCAAGCAGTGAGATGGCTGCCGTTCTTATTTTAGTTCTTATTTACTCTTTCATAATTTTTCTTTTCACAGGGATCACACTCTACAGCCAACCTTATGGAGGAGCCTTGTTGGATGAGGACAAAATGTGAGCAAACTCTTAAAAAACAAAACAAAACAAAGCAAACAAACAAACAAACTAAAAAAAAAAAAAAAACAAAAAAAAAAAACACAACAAAACAACACAAAAACCAGCTGCAATGACTAGGCAATTGAAGCTGTTAATTCAATAAGCATGTATGTTCCATGCAACAGCTGTTGACTTGGTAGATACAATTCAGTTCTACTGAGTGAAGTATGTTCTCTAACCTGCTGTTTATACATTGTCTACTGTTTACATTAGATAGGTTGCATTATATTCTAGAAAAAAAAATATTGAATTTATCCTGACAGCACTTTACAGAGTGTTTGCAAGCATGTTGTGACATTCTCAAACAGGTTAACTACCTTAAATGGTTGTCGAGTTTCTAAATTTTATTTTATCTTGTAAAAGCAGAAGTATTTGCAAAAGTTTCACTTTGCTTTCCAAACTTGTAAACACAGTCTGTGTTCTGTAACTAATGTATATTTTTGTAGTTTTGTAACTCAACACATCATCTTGCTCCTGTTCTCTAATTGGATGTTGACACTGTAGAAACATGGTCTTTGCAAGCAGGATTAAGGTCCTAATGTGTGGTGTTGTTTCAGTAAAGAGTTGGTCTTGAAAATGATTTATTTATTTAGTTAGTTATTTATTTTTTCGCTGTGTTTTCATTACAACATTTTGCTTTGTATCCTAGAATGGAGAATGTTCGTCAGTGTGGGGTAGCACTGTGTATCATGTTGGGTTTCTCCATCCTCACTGCATCCATTGGCAGTGCCATTGTGAAAGACAGAGTATCTGGCACAAAACGTTTGCAACACATCACAGGCCTGGGTTACAAAACATACTGGTTTGCTAATTTCTGCTGGGATATGGTATGTATCCTGTGGGGCAGCATGTGAACATTTTAAACTAGTTTGCTACAAATGAGCAAAAGATGTGGTCGCAAAATATGTGAATAAGTTTTGAGTTGTATAGAGCAACAATTTTTGTCTCTTGTGTTAACAAATATTGTGGCTCCATTCCTACTTTAGTACTCTGAGATAAAATTCTATAAAGCAGGCACTATGTTCTCCATTTTTCAAAGCTGAATTGTAAGAAGGTAAAGTGTATGCTAGCTTTAGGTACCTACAGTATTTCACAAATAAAAGGAAACTGTCTAATCAACCTAGACCGACAGGATCTTCCACACAGCTGTTCATGACAAGAGTTACTGTGCTTTCAGTGCTTTGAGTTGCCACTGGCAAAAGCTTTCATATTATGGGAGAATCCTGAAGATACTAGTCAGCTACTTTAAAGGCACAATTAGGTTGTTTTTTTGGTGGATAATATGAGAAGTACTCTCTGCCAGTATCTCTTTCTGGCAAGATAGACAGTAGAAAATCTCCTTTATGATTTCACTTTCACAGAATGACCTACATCAGAAATGGACAAAGTCTCTGTCCTGCAAGTTTTTTTTTTTTTTTTTTTTTTTTTTTTTTTTTTTTTTTTTTTTTTTCTCCAGCAGAGTAATTTCTATCATTCTTAGCATTACAAACAGTACTGTTAGCATGCAGGTCATTAACAAATAGGAAAATCTGAAAAATTAGTCAAAATTTTCAAAAATTCTAAGGAAATTATTATTTTTCCCTGAAGCTTACCCTTCTGACCAAATGTAAAGACAGGAATGCCCCTGAGATCTGATTTTTGCATCAGATTTATGCCAACAGTTAAACAAAATAGGATTTTTTGCTTACCTTTTTCAAATCTGAGAAGTTGATATCCATTGAGGAAAATAAGCAAAGGTGGTAAAATAGAATTAATTTTCTCAATGCAATGATAATCATTGTCACTCACTTTTCACCAGCTATATAATGTAAGTCCTTCAATTTCCCTTTAAGTCTAGATTATCCAAATTTTCTCCAAAAATCTTCTCTAAAGGTGTCTATTAAAAAAAACAACAACAGATTTTCTCCATTTATATGTATATATAAAAACACACATTTATGTGTGTTTGTCCCCTCCTGAAAGGTGCTTTCATAATTCACCTGTAGTGAAGCTTGCTATAGTATTAGCTGAGTGTTTGGAGGGAAGTTGGAAACTGGGATTAAGGCATCTAATTGTGGGAAAGGGATATAATTCCTCCTTTTGGAGAACTCATGTGCTCCATGTTGATTGTTCATTTAGGAACTGTTTTAGAAGGAATTTGTGAAGAAGGTGTTTTGGCTTGGGAGCTTTGTTTCAGATGCAACAGTGACAAATTGGAATCCTGGATTATCCAAAAGTAATGCGAAGGTTCATCACTCCAGAGGAGGGAAAGAAATGTTCTGCACTTTGTTTAACCCACTGGGTAATGGAAGGAAGGTCTGGATTCTGGTATAAGCAATACAAACATGAATTAGCCTGGTCAAGAACAGAGATTTTTTGGAACACTCTATTCTCATTCAAGATATTCTAAATCTGAAACAGTAGAGCTTCACCCATCCATGTTTGAAATCAAGATTTTCACACTTGAGCAAGCTTGAAGTAAGAGCACATTTATCCAAAAGTTATTTACCTGGCCAGTCAATCTTTATATTCCCTTTTCTGCCATGTCAGATGAAAGGGTTTGGTTAAAAACTTGATCTTTCATCATTCAGTTTCTCCTTGTGCAGTGAAGTCAGCTCTTTGTTATTTTCTGTCAATCTCTTCCTTTCAAAATGTTCTCACAAATTCAGCATTGTACTGCATGATCAATTATGATCTAGGAAAGAACAGACACTACTTTAAATGCTAATTGTGCTGCAGATCATCTGGGGACACTGAACACATGAATATATGAACTGTCAAATTTGAACTCCCTTTACACATTTTAAGCACTGAAGGCTGTGTCCTGTCTTATTGGAAGCATAATCTTTACTAGACCTGCAGAAGTATTTGATTTATAAAACTACTGTCATAAGAATCAGGCTGTTCTTTGTGTATTTATGCACATGAATAATATTCATTGCAATGTTCAACAAATAGAAAATGTGTAAGTGCTAAGAAAATTTAATGACAAATAGAGGTATTTTGTTTAGATTAAGCTTGTTTCAGTAGAGGGGCAATTAAGATTATTTGTTTGTGACTTTTATAACATGCTATGCTTTTAAGTAAGATTATTTAAATAGAATTTAATGTTAAAAGTTATTTATTTCTAGAAAACAAGTTGAATATATTCATTTGTTGAAATATTTTAGGACTCAGATGCTTTGTGACTTCTATACAATGTTTGCTAAACAGCTCCAGAATAAACTGAAGCCCAAATCTATGGAGTGGTGTTGTATGATATTTATGTATGGCATTGATGGTGCCATAAGGTACACTGTGAACAAGATGAGAACATTACACTAGTCTACATTTTGCTCAATTGCCTTTCCTTTAAAAATGTTATCCTCCCATTGGCAAGGAAATTATGCCTTCTGGTTTAAGCACAGACAGATTTGCATTGTCCTTCAGTATGAATGTTTACTTTTACAGTATGTATACTGTGCTACACTGAGTATTTAGCTAGACCTTGATTGCAATCTTTTGTTGCCTTTATTGCAGTTTCATCTCAGAATCTCAACTATATTAGAATAAAGTTAAATGTTATATAGCATGGAAGTGGAGGCAGTCACTGCCCTAGTGATCTCAGCTTAAATGCACAGAGCAGGCAAATGCTGGGAATAGAACCAGGCACAGATTTTCACATCTTGCCATCATTCAGTGTGAACAGAGCACCTCTCTCTCTTCACTGTTTGGATATGAATCCCCTGTACCAATCACATCCCCACACTAATAAGTATTTGGTTACCATTATATCAGGAGACTAAATAGAAATTGCTTTCCCTGTTGCCTAATGGCTCTAAGTCTTGTAAATGTTATGCGTGTTCCTATTAAAAAACTGTCATTTGCTTCATCAACACACAAAGTCCTTCACTAACATCTCTTTCAAAATTGTGTTGTTACTAGTATCCTGTAACTGAAGCATAAATCAGTAAAACTGCTCTTTCTGGATACAAGAAACTGTATTCACAATACAATTGGATATTTTGGAGCAATAGTCCCATAAGGACTCATTATCTGGAAGAGTTAGCTTGTTAAATGGATGTATTGGAAAGGTGAATAAAAACAGTTTTAAGGGGAATACTCTATAGCTGGATTTTATTTTGTCAGGGTAAGTTTCATGTGTGTATGTGTAAGAGTGGTAGCTTCACAGCTAGTGTGGACTATGAAATCTCAGAGCTCTTCTGCCTAATTCTTCCTAATTCACAGAGTAATTATATTGCAAATATGGAAAAGTTCATTTGTAGAGCCCTTCTATGCTAATTAAGGATGTCACTAAGAGTCAGTCCCCTACTAAGTGTCTTTTTTTTTTTTTTTGTCTTTTTCTTTTTCTTTTTTTTTCTTATGTTTCTAGCTGTTTTACATGGTTCCAGTCACCCTCTGTGTTGGTGTTGTTATTGCCTTCCAGCTATCAGCCTTCACTTGCCGGAAGAATTTGGCAGCCACTGTTCTCCTGCTGGTACTCTTTGGGTATGTGATTGGAAATGCTACTATGGAATTATGACTCACAGAAAACAAACAGAAATCTTTAGACTTGCTTTGCACCTGCTGCTGGATGCATGATTTTCTCTCTTTGGAAGTGATTACAATTCAGCAAAAGACAGTGAGAAAACAGGCTGAAACATGAGTTTGAAAGTTCCGCGTGGAAGGGATGGTGTTGATGGATTTGTTTGCTCACTCACTCAGGGGAATAATAATAAAAAAAAAAGCACTGGAAATGTCTCAAAAATAGTCTGTATAACAATCATTTGCTGATAGAAATTGATTGTATGTTATCTTCCAGAAAGGAGGGAATAATAACAGTCAGGTCAGAATTTCAGTGCTTAGATGTGCAGAGTAGCAAGAAGAAGGCAAGAAGTGTCTGTCTTTTTTACAGTTCTACCAATTTTCAGTACTTCTGTAATATTATACAGCTCCAGCAATTTATACATCCAGGAAGAAGGCTGTCCAATGTGGAATACTGAACTGTTTGAAGATTTGTCTCCAAATAGTGCAATGAGATAGAAAAGTCCTCCCTTATAACCAACGTGCTTAAGTTTCACATTAAAAAAATAATAAATAAAAGTTACAGAAAGATAAAATAACTGATTAAACTATTGATTTCTCTATATAAATATATATTGAACCCTGGGCTTAATCAAACTAATAGTTTATCTATGCTATTGCTTTGCCTCTTCTAATGTGCAGTCCCAGGTGATGTGAGAAATGCTGAAAATGAATAGTTAAAGGATATGCATTCTGAAGAAGAATTTTCTTCCTTAACCAAATAATAGTTGCTATCTGTGTGAAGGAGATTGCATACCTTATGAGACAGATGTTTAAATAGCAAAATATGACTGCTTATGAGAGAATACAGGGAAAGAGAGGACATTCTGTAAGAACAGGGCATCCCGTCATAGGAGAAAAAAAACAAAACCAACTTTTGCTAGATCAAATAAGCCAAGCCATAACATCATTATGCTGTGATGTCATATTACTGTTTTCTACCCTCTTTTCTCCCCTTTCATTTTATTTTATATCTTCCCCATCTCTCTCCTGGCTTTTTCTTCTTTCTATTTGTGTTTTCCTCTTCCTTCTATAAAAGCCTGCTTTTAATTCTATCCTCACATAAAACTCTTGTTAAAAGATGCATGGTTTTGCCATAAAGCTTGTGAACTCTGTGTTGTAGTTTAACCCGGCCAGCAGCTAAACACCACACAGCCGTTCGCTCACCCTCCCCCCTCCCTCTCTGGGATGGGGGAGAGAAATGAGAAAAACTGAAATCTGTGGGTTGAGATAGAGACAGTTTATTAGGACAGAAAAATAAAATAATAATAATAATATGTAAAAAACCAGTGATGCACAATGCAATTACTCACCACCTGCTGATCGATGCCCAGCCTACCCCCCAGGTAGCCGCCCCCCCCACCCTGGCTAGCCACCCCTATATATTGTTCAGCATGATGTCAGATGGTATGGAATACCCCTTTGGCCAGTTTGGGTCAGCTGTCCTGGGTCTGTCCCCTCCCAGCTCTTGCTGCACCCCTAGCCTACCCGCTGGCAGGACAGAGTGAGAAGCTGAAAAGTTCTTGGCTTAATGTAAGCACTGCTCTGCAACAAGTAAAACATCAGTGTGTTATCAACATTAGTCTCACCCTAAATCCAAAACATAGCACCCTACCAGCTACTGGGAGGAAAATTAACTCTCTCCTAGCTAAAACCAGGACGCTCTGGAACAGTGAAAGTAAAAACCATGCAGCTAATATACGCAAAAATGGTTCATATCTTCCCATTACATGACAGTAGATATGGGTACTTCTAAAGAATCATAAGGTAATTAGATAAAGAAAATATATCCCAAATTTGACCTCTTTTTCAGTTGGTCAGAAGAGTTGCTTAACTTGTTTGTGATGGATTTTTTTTTTTTTTTTTTTTTTTAATTCAGATATGCAACTTTACCATGGATGTATCTTGTATCCCGATTCTTCTCAAGTTCAGATGTCGCTTTTATTTCTTACATCTCCTTAAACTTTGTGCTTGGCCTTTGTACCATGCTGGTGACTCTCTTACCTCGTTTGTTAGCTATAATTTCCAAAGTACAGGTCAGTATGAAACCTTAGCTTCATATTACTCATGAGATATATGTGTGTATGCATATGCATACCTATGCACAGACTAGATCATTTCAAGCAGAAAAAAAATGGCATTTTAAACCTTCCTGGTTTTTTCTGTCCCACTATGTACCATATTGCTTGTTGCTGTCTTGAATTTTAACTTGTTTATAAGAAGAAGAAGAAAAAAAAACTTGCACTGAAATAATGGAAAAATAGTGTTAATTGAAATCTTGACATTTTCCAGACCATTAAGTTGTAATTTGCACATAATGGGAGCTGTTCTGGTCCATTGAATAGATTATATGCATTGTAAAATGTGTTTGAATAATATTGACATAAGAGATAATCTGCTTATTTCTAGGATCTGTAATGCACTGTATGAGTAGTAATATGCATTCTCAGTCCATGTATGTAATTTTCATTATTTTTAATCGTAATTAAACAACCTGATGGAGAAGAAAACCAGAATGTATGTATTTCACTACCTATGTATGTAGCAGGTCAAAAACTTGATGTTTGAAGACAAATGTGGATTACACATCACTTAAATTTGGAGGCAGATTTGATGCCTCCAAAATTCAACTAGGGTTAAGTTGGTCATTTAGAATTAATAGTATTCAAATATTAAAGTTTTGAGAAAATGGAATGACAACAGCCATGTGTCTGTTCTGTCACTGTCTGTGAACCTCAGCAAACTAGGACTCTGGCTGTAGGCACTCTAAAACACAGTAAGGGATTATCCCTGTCTCAAAATAGTTCATGATATGCTCTGTCAAAATCAGTTTGCCTTGAGTGAGATTTGAAAGGTGTATCCAGCTTAGTAAGTGTGCTTAATGTTTCGTTAGAGAAAATTAATTTTCTTTCTTTCTTCCTTTCTTTTTTTTCTTTCTTGATGGATTTTAAGAGTTTTCAGTACATCTACAATATCCTCAAATGGACGTTTATAATTTTCCCACAATTTTGCTTAGGCCAAGGTTTAATTGAACTTTCATACAACCAGATCAAGTTTGACCTGACCAGCAACTTTGGAATAGATTCGTACGTGAGCCCATTTGAGATGAATTTCCTGGGCTGGATTTTTTTGGAAATGGCCTTGCAGGGAACAGTTCTTCTTCTTTTACGGCTTTTTTTCCATTCGGATCTCCTCCAGAAACCAAGGTGTGTGCATTACCATTTGTATTCTGCCATACTAAACAGTTAACTAATTTTTAGAGAAAGAAAATGGTGGAATCCTGTTCACTTAGGGGTTTTGTTTTGTTTGCTTCAGAGTTATTTGAACTGGATGATTTTGTGTTCCCATGCTTCCATTTTGAATGAAGGATTTCCCCATTTCATCATTCTTGTTTCTGACTTAAATAATGTTTCACTGTGGAGTTCATTCTCAGTCGAATGTCTCTGTTGCTGTTTCATATGAACAGTAGAGTGCAATTGCAACTTTAGGAAGGAGAAAAAAAATAATGGAATCACAGAATCATAAAGGTTGGAAAAGGTCCAAAAGGTTGTCTTTTGGACAAGATCATCTAACTCAACCATCCCCCTACCACCAATATTACTGTATTACTGTAAACTGCAGAAAAAAACACAAGTGCTTTCTTTTTCCCTTGGATTCTGCTGAGATGTGATCACAGAGCTTTAAGGGATTCCAGGGAAATAAAACAGAATTATCCAGAGCACAACAATGTTCAATTTGCCATGTGGTATTTGGTATCTTCTATTTTAGGGGTCAGTGTTCAGTTAACAGCACAGTCAGACCTTCAGAAGATATTGATGTAGAGATGGAGCGACAGCGACTTTTTGGTGGAAGAACTGGTGATGATGTCCTTCTTCTGTACAACCTCAGGAAGTGTTATGGAGGTTTCAGTAAGAAGAGCATAGCTGTGGAAAACATAAGTTTGGGAATACCAAGGGGAGAGGTAAAGAGGACTTTTTTCTTCCTTCTGAAAAGCAAAACAAAACAAAACCAACCAACTTAACCAAACTCCCTCAAAAATCAAAATCCACTCCCCCCCCCCCCCCCCCCACCAAACCCCACTTGATTCCTAGCAGTTGTTCAGACCTGTATGTCTGCAATCAAAGATCTATAGATAGCAGAACAATTTTAGTTGTAGTAATTTCTGAAAATCAGTATCTGGATAGAAGTAGAAGATGTGTTGGTGTTTAAGAAGCAACAGTTCACTATTTTTTTTGTTGTTGTTGTTTTGGTTTAACATTGTATCAGAGCTTTTTCATCTTGTTTATCTTTAGCAAATTGCTGTTTTATCGGCTAACACGAAATGCCAGTAGGTAGCAGAGCAATTCAATGCTGAAGAGAAAGCAAAGAATATGTAGCTCAATTGAAAAATGTGAATAGGATTCTGAATTTGTCTCCAAGGCAACATTGTATTTCTCACACTGAAATCATTCCAGTATATTTTAGTGTAGTATTTAATATACCAATATACTGTTTTAATAAACTGAAATCTCACACTGGATCATGGTAATCCTAAAGATTTCACAACAGCATTTACTTTTTCAAGACTGAGATCCTTTTGGGAAGTGCAAATTTTCATTTAAAATACTGATAAAGAAAATACTTTTTTTTCTTGATTGACATTAGCAAACTACAAATATGCATTAGTAAAAACAAATATGAGAAATGTATGGGGCAGCACAGGTCTGGTGAGATACAGACAATTACAGGTCAGTTGGGTAACTGGAGTAACCTGGAAGATGTTGCTGGTTCAAACATATTTATCAGTAAGAAAGTTCATGAAACAAGTATTTTGAAAGTTTGATGTTAGTGCTATTTGTAAACTTGATACTAACACTCTCCTAGCTTAAGCATGTATTCATCACAGCTGGGCTCTGAATAAACTGAGTCAGTGTCTTGGATGTTCACTGTTTGTTTACTTGTACAAAGTGAAGCAGCTTATGAGAAACTAAGAAATATTCATTTAAAAATATTGACTATATTTCTCTGGCTCTCGATTAGATGTGAAACCCCCAAGCTCAAATTTAGCACTTGATTATATGGATAACTAATGCATTAAATTATAGGACAGGGTTGTAAATGTAGGGCTAAATAAGTCATTTTTAAGAATGTAGGAGGTAATATTTTATTTTATTGAAAATAAAAATATTTTATATTATTGAAATGTTATTTTCTGTTGGAAAGGGAATTGCACATACTGAATAGCCATAGACAGTATCTTACAGACATGATAAGAAATATTAAAAGGGGAGATAACTGTTGAAGAATTAATATTTCATATTTCCTTCAGCATAGCAGATTAATAACAATTTTTCACCTTTCCTCCTTATTTCTTTCTTTTTGTTTGTTTGTTTGTTTGTTTTCTTTTTTGATCTTAGTGTTTTGGACTCCTGGGAACAAATGGAGCTGGGAAAAGCACAACATTTAAGATGCTGACTGGAGAGATCATCCCATCTTCAGGGCGTGCTGTTATCCGGACTCCTACAGGGTAAATAACACAGGGTTTTTATCAGAATAGTGCAAATTGATAATGCCAATGATGAAAAACTAGCAGTCTTCAGTCCTTTGTATTGTAGTATAGGGACCTCTTTTGATCCCTCTTAAATCCATATTGCATCATTGCTGTTAGGCCCTTGTCAGGAACATCAGGGATTATGACAGCAACATTTTAAAGTCTGACAGCTCTGTTAATTGAGAATAAAGTTGTCTGGTAGCAAAAGAGCAGGCTACACGAAGCCTGAGTTGTAACAAAAATCTTAATATACAGTATTTACAGATGCATAAATCTCCCATACTAGTGCTGCACCAAAAGGTTTCCAGGCTTAGGATGATGATTGGTGCTTAAAGTGGATAATTTTAAAATGTTTTCTGATACTTAGGTCCTTCAGAGTCATTAATTAATTACTTGATCAATATGTTGTGTAATGAAGAAAAGAGATATAGTGTTTGTGGTATTGAGGATAATTTTGATGGAGTGATAGGTGAATAATGGCTTTTTGGTTAAGGTGTAACTAACATATACAGGTTTTACCAGCAACATTGGGGGGAAAGTAAAGTTATTTTTGAGTAAAACCAAAGTAAAATGTGTGCATGTGTATTAATGTATTGTGGGCTAGGTAACAATTTTAAACCTTGCTTTTTTTTTTTTTTTTTTTTTTTTTTTTTTAAATTATGTCCATTTCAAAATTGGAGAATGAGGGAGGAAGGGTTTAATTCAGAAGACTTTTAAATGAAACATTTCAAAATTTCCAAGATGCGAAGATATGTCTTTGTTTTAGAATTTAAATGCTTTCATATGTCAGTATTTGCTCTCTTCTTAATATAATTTCATGATGCAAGTAGTTTCAGTCATAGCAAAATTCTGTTTTCTTGAAAGTTTACCCTTAAAAAAGAGAAAAAGTAGACACCATCATCACTACTAAACATGGTTCTACTAAGTTGATTTTGTTGTTATTGTTTTATTTTTAAAATGTCTTTCACAACAACATTTTTTTGTTCAATATATTCAGGTAAAAAGGACTTAATAACAAAGAACTCCCCAAATCACCGTCAAATAGCTGTTAATCAGGAGGAAGAAATGACTAAAGATATTTTGGAAGTATAATTCTTAAAAGTATAAGAAGTAATATGAGACTGTTTTACAATGCTTGTAGAAACATTTAGATGTTTATTTTCACTTATAATTTCCCCAAACAGAAGACAAACATTTCCAGATATTAAGCAAGCATGATAACAGTGCCCCCCTCTCCCCCCCCCCAAAAAAGGAAAAATAAAAACCAGTAATTTAAAATTAAGTTAAAAATAATATTTGTTGTTCTTTGGAATTCATTTACCAAGATATCGTGGAGGTCAGAATTTAGCATGTGTCTGAAAAGGATTTGAGATTTATAGAAATACAATAATCTGTAATGATTTCTAATAAGACATTGTCCTCAAGAAAGTATTTAAACTCCCAGGTTTTGCTTAGATTTTGAGGGTTATTCTTCTATAGCTTTTAATGGGACTTGCCTTTGGTCCTTCCAGTGCATTCATGAATTTCATATGGGTTTCCCTATACAATGTGAGATCAGATCTGTGTATGGGCAAATAATTTGATTTGATGTGACAATTCCTATATTTTAATACCTACTTGAAAGCAAATATAAAGTTATAAGAATATATTACATTGTCAGGTGTCTTGGCAGTTATGCTATGTTTATTAAATACATTATTTATTTTATCAGAACCCCTAAAGGTAATTCTTCAAAAAATCATAAAACGATATACCAATGTCTGTATTCCTTTTACTAGAATGTTGCAATTTATTTTTGGTGAAAGAGATAACAATTCTTTTGAAGTCAACTTTATGCTTCTGGTATTTAATAATAGTTTTAAATAGGCAGTAATACCTGATAATTCATGCTACATAATTACATAATATTTGATTATGCCTGCTACCTATCTCGTATGTTACTTTCATTTACCCCATTCATTTAAAATGTAATGTTATTTACTATGTACTAAAACATAGGTAATTTTGACACATTTAGAAGACTAGAGAAGAACCCATAGGAGATGGTCATATTTAAGTCTCCAAAATATCATTAACAGTATTAATCCTCACCCTGACCTGGATGTCACCTTATGGGTTTTGATGTTTCTTACATAGTTGAAGACATAATTCTACAAGTGAATATAAAGCATTATTGTGTTTTCAAAACTTATCACTCACTTATTCTAATATTATAAAGGTGGCAACCTCAAGGAGAAGCTGCAGTTGCGGAGTAGCTAGCCCTGGGGAAACAAATTTGAGGCTGGAGTAGAGATTTGTGTCATTCCTGATTTTGTTGCTTGCTTCATATTTTGTCAACTGATGTAAAGGAAATTAAGATGCACTGTGTTACTGTGCTACTGTAAATTAGTAGTGGACAAAACTGTTGACTCTTGCATAGATAGGATTCTAACCACAGCAGGTCTGGAGAACAACTTGCTCAATTTTCTTATGCAAAGCAGAATATATTTTTCCTGAATATAATTGATTTATAGTCTTGAAACAACAACAACAAAAAAGATTATGATCTCTGAATCAATTACATTGATGTTTTCTGTAGTCTAGTGAGAATATACAAAGATGCTTCTGATAAGATTTTATGTTCCTTACTTCAGTTTCAGGTATGGCTATTTTCTTTTCTGAGCAGCAGTCACATTTATCCTGCTTAAAGGATAAGAACTGGGACAAATACCAAGTTCTCAAACAGGAGGAAAAAAAAGAAATGCAAAATATTTTGTATAACTGTTGATGTATGCGTGAGTGTCCTGAATATTTTCTAGCTTCAGGTGTCTTTAAACTGTTAATTACATCTTTGTTGGTTGCAACTTCTGGGAACAGTTATTAAAAGTGAAAGGAGTGTGCTTGAGTCCCAGACCTTTGGCTGCAACACTTAAATTGGTATTTGGAATCAAAACCAAGAAACTCCAGTACCTTGGAAATATTTCTGTTCTTTTAACTTGCTATGCTATACAACATGTTCTGTAAGGAATATGTGCATTTCAAATCAGGAAGACAACTGCAGCTTTCATCTTTCCTCTCTAAGGATTGATTTGCTGCTGATAAATAATTATGTATGTCAATAAACACAAAAATGTGAATAGTTGGAGAACATAGCTCTACCTGGTTTGTGTATCAGGTGCCCAACGGGGTTTAGGTGGGTTAAAAATCCTTAACTCATAACAGTTTCTATTTCACTGAATAAACTGTTCTTGAAAGTTCCTGGATATAAAAACAAAACAAAACAAAACAAAACAAAACAAAATAACTACATTTTCATGATTATTAGTGTAATAGTTTCACAGAAGATACAAAAGAGTCAGAAGTGTCTCACAGAGACAGCTGCACTGAAATCACACCTGAATTTAACAGGACAGCATTTGCACCTTTGGACAAGGGACTAAAAATGGCAGATCAGCTTTTCAAAAGTGCATGTTGAATTGCAAAGCAGAATTTTTGGAACTTCAGCCTAAAACATCTTGGAGGTGCCTGGGGTTATGTAGAGAGAGCTGTGCTCCTCACACAATGATGATCAAGTCGTGTTCAGGGAACTCCAGCTAGACTCTCAAAGAAAATTGGAAAATGTACTTCGGGTCTAGAGCTGCCTTTTTAAAAGGGCAAAAAATCAGATTCACAATACCTTCAAGTACTTCAAAAAGATTTGTTGGTCTCCAAATTGTTTGTTTGTTGAAAGTTTAAAGCCACAAAAAAAAAAAAGCTTATTCCTAAGATTTTTTTTTTTAATTTAATTTTTTGTATTGTAACAAAAGCTCAATAAAATGCACTAAAGCTATCACTCAGATTTGCAAGCCTGGGTGCTATTAAGAAGAAATTTGTATTAAATGCTAGATCCAGCTTCATCTCTTCTGCACATTAAAGTTTCTTGGCATTCTCTTTGATGGGGACATTCTGAAGGGAATGATTCTGATCTGTTTTTAAACTTTTTCTTTTTGATATATTACAAATCAAATAGATATTTTAAACAGAGTATGTTCCTAACTTTGATGTATCTTAGCATTTACATGGGGAATGCACATTTATAGTATACAAGCTAAGCAGTATACCAAGGAACTATTTTCTAAAAATTTTCATATTCTTGTGGAGATAAGTCTTTCAAGCAACAGCAAACCTTTTCAGTCCCATTCTGGTTGTAACTGTGACCTCATAAAGATACTCTTAGTAAGAGAAATAATACAAATTTATCACTAACCACAGACAATCTTGTGAAGGTAATAGCAAAATGCTATTCATAGGGGATTTTGCCTTTTTTATTATTTTATGTACCTCATTAACATTGCCATTATCAGTGACATATCTGTCCAGATGAAACATAAAAATAATATCATATAGAGAAATTGTCTCCATGTTAGGGATATTTGCAACCCCTAAAAGTGGATTAAAAAGTGGCAAAGGAAGATGTGGAAATGAAATATTGACACTGAAGTACCAGCAGTCCCTCTAGTGAAGGTCAGAAATATTAAAAGCAAAAAAGGGAAAAAGAAAATATTTTAATAAAATTTACTTTTTAAAGTAAAAGTTTAAATGTTAAGTTAAATTTACCTTTTTTTTTAAAAAAAAAAAAAACTTTTAATTTTCTAACGTATTTTAGAAAAGAAAATATTTTAATAAAATTTACTTGCCTGTATTTATTAAGAATGGTGCTATAAGACATTAGGACACTGACTTTTGAGCAACATCTAGGCAAAGTAGTTGTCTAGCTTAAACAAATATAACAGCTGATTGACTGCATGGCACTTTTGTGTTCTGTGTAGTATATGTGTTCCTCTTTAAGGGTACAAATGGACTCAGAGTAGTATATCCTTAGCTTTACTGCTATGACCAGATTGTCACTAGGAGCTGGCTATTTGAAAGCTATTGTGGATATTCATAAGCATTTTCATAGCTATTGTTTTTGTCAAATAGCTTGAAGAAACAGTATCTGTATTATATATGTACTCAGGAAAGCTGACACTTACCAAAGTAGTAAAAGAAATGAGAACAAAGTGAACCCAATCAAAGTGAGCCCTCCTAGTCTTTGAATCACTTCTGGACTGATGCATCAGCAGATACTGCATATCTGTTCCACTTTTTAAGTGTACATTGGCCACTCTTAGTTTTCTTCCCCTTTAGAATTTTGTACCTTAGCCTTCTGCAATGACTATTATTGTAAACCCTCCCTCAACTGAGAAGGGCTAAAGACAGCTAGGAAGAGAATGTGTCAAAATCTTTTTAAGCGTCATGTCAAGATCTGAGTAAAATAATGTGACTAGTGTTCAGTGTTTTGTTTGCCTTTTTGGCTCAAGCTGGTTTGCAGTTTTCTCCATTGTAGTTTGCTGCATATAGTCAATTTTAAGTTCATACTCAGTGTAAAATCTTGATTGTAATGGGGGTGTATAAAGGAAGAAGTAGTTGCGTTGGACCTAATCCTGTTCATAAGTGTCCCAAAGCATTTGTCAGTGTTCCTTATATAATTAATTTATCTCCCATGAATTTATCTCTTTCTTCTGCATAGAGATCCTCCATGACAGCAACTCCCCATTCTATTTGAATTAAAAGTCAGTCATCTCAGCTGTTGGATTACAAAGTCATAGGACCAAAGAACTGGTTTCCAAAGAGGGGAAAGTAAAATATTTCTATAGAGCTACAACTTGGACTCTTGATAGTTATGATATTCAGCTTGATAAATAATTTAAAATGTAATTCGAATAGCTTTACTTGAAAGGCAGAATAAATTTGCATCAATATAATGGCTGAGAAAGCTGTTGTTACACTGTATATCAGTATAATTAGTTTAATTATAACTAAACTTTAGTTACATTAATTATATTTTAACCTTGATTTTTTATAATGTTAATTGAGCATTAGTATGCACTGAATTGAATGTGCAGTTATGAGTACAATGGAATGTCTAACTACTTTTGCAATTTGTAAATTTATATTTCATTTTGACTAATTAATGGAATTTATCTCTCTTCAGAAGCCATTGTAAGTACCATATATATCATTGCCTTTATTTTAACTGCATTCAAACACCAAAGAAAAAGCACACAAAAATGAACCAAAGTGCACAGCAGAGTCAATAGTGAAACATTTTCCCATAAACAGCCAAAAGGCTGATACTGGGGGCACTAAGTTGTGTTGAAATTGAGGTCATACCTTTGAATGTCAACCCACAGCTGCCTAAGCAATGTTGTTGGTAACCACTGTAACAAACGAGAAGGAAATTCATTCTCTCAACAACCAACCCAACCTTCTGGAAGACAGAAGCCCAGTTCATGTGACAGAAAGGAGTAGGTTTTGTCTGAGATTCTTTGAACACATTCTAGTATTTTGTTGTCTTTCCAGTGCCAGCAAAGGTCTTCTGACTGGAGTGGCCCCTTCTGACTGGAGTGGTAGCTTTCAAGACTGGAATCAGATTTCAGGGGTACTGCAACACACAAAATAAATCGATTGGTTAAATGCCTTAAAATGTTCACTGGAGGAATACATTTAAGTGAAGGTTTCATCCACTCTGAGTTTAGTTTGCTAAAATCCGCATTGCCTTACAAGGCTGGCAAGTTTCTTTCATCATTAATACAAAACTTTGTAAGACGAGCATTCCAAATTTATGGAAGCCTCCTGGAGTCCTGGATTTTTTTTTTTTTTTTTTTTTTTTTTTTCAGGATGATTTATGTGGAAGTTATCATAATTCTTACTGTATAAATGGACACAAAAGCATACAAAAAAGGGACAGAATACAGTATTTTCAAGGCTTCAAGTGCTATTCTGTACTATTTTTCTCAAGGATGCCATACAGTCTGCTGACCTTTCCAAAAAGTGTACCAGCAATGTAGTTTTTCATCTTTAAATTTTTATTTAACATATAAAGTATTCTGGATACATTCTGATGGTTTCATTTGTTGCAGCTGTTCCACTTTACACAAAAAAATAAATAGTAAGTGAAAGTATTGACTGAGCATAACAATATAATCTAAAAATGAATCTTCACTAGGAAGAAGAGAACTTATGTTCCATGCCTGAACTAGGTCAGACCAAAGTAACTGAGAGAATCTGAAGATAACCATTCCTAAATGTTTTTATAATGATAAAGAAATCCCTGTATTTGTGTAAATGTCTGGTTTCTATCCTATAGTTTTTAGAAATTACGGTGGTATTCATTGTGTCTACTGTACTATGGACAGAAAGTCAGAGAAAGGTTGGCACCTGCAGTTATATGTGCTTTCTCTCTTCATTTTTAAAATGAGTTGTTCCCTCCCTCTCCACCCGCCCCATCTCTCATGTTGTTTACATCATTGGTCTAATGAGAAATGCTAGCATGTTGATAATAAAAGGGCAGAAAACAAAGGCCTGCTTTTCTCTAGGCTGAGAAAAAGTTTGGCATTTTGATGCATGCTAATCTATATTTCAGAAAACATAAAAATGTATGTTTCCAATTGTATTCTGATAATGTCATACATGATGTTTGTTAAAGAAAGATATAATTAGTGTACTCATTATCATGAGATTTTTTTTGAGCATTTAGAGTATGTCATTTAGTGAAAAGGGTTTGGGGTATCATGCTGTAACTTCTTGATAAGTTCATTTTATTTAAGCCCATGAAAATGAAATTTGAGACATTAACTGAATTCCAAGGAATATTAATTTCCCAAGATAAAGGCAGGTTTCTATCATAAAATATGTACTCTAATTAAAGATTATTCTGTTGTTTTTTTTCATCTCTTATTCTAGTATTCAGAGAAAGGTTATGCTGGCTAAACAAAACTTAATTATGATCTCCAACCTTTTTCTTTTGGACATCTACTTAGTGTTATTGCTGTGGAAAGAGTAGGCATTCTAATATATATATATATATAAAAGGTTTCAATAAAAAGCTAGAATCCACTTATGGCTTTTCTGTTGTTGTTAAATTCAATTCAGATTGCTTTCTGCTTTATGACAGATACAGGCATCTAGAGATGGAAAAAAAATAGGTCCATGAGTTCATTAGTGAATACATTAGAATTTCTTTACTAGTGGGAACACTTTATGTGTTCAAGGTCAGCACTAATGGATGCAGATGCAAGATAAGGACCAAGCTCAGTAAGGATATTAAACGATTTATTCTCACTGCATTCTTCCTTTATGAATGCTAAAGTTTGCTGGGTGGGATCTTGTTCATCTAAGGCTGTGTCTGCTTCATAGGAAGCACAACACTAAAATTGTATCTGTGCAATTAGCACTGTGGACACAGAAGTGTTTTTATTTCCCAATGCAAACTGAATAACTATGGTCTAATCAAGTTCTAGCTTAAGGACATCAGGTGTCTGTTATATTTCACAGCCATGCATACTTATTTTTTGTTCTTCGTGGTATAGATCCATTCCAGGCTGTATGTATCTATCCAGATAGAGAGTTCATGCTGAGTAAATGTCCCTGAATTTACCCCTGAGTGTGATTTGTTCTCTTGTGATTGAACTTGGCATGTTACTAGAAACCCAGACTCCAAGGAGAGTACCTGTAAGAAAAAGAAGCCTTGTTAGCTAGCCTGAATCTTCCTAGTATAGCAAACTTTATGTGCATCATTCTCTATTCAGCAGCATCTTGACAGCATTTCACTGTAGATAGTTTCACAATGTTAGAGTTTGTTAAATAAAGAATATACAGCTTCAGCAGTCAGGTCATGTAATAAAATCAACATTATTCAGTCCATAGCTTATGGTAAACATGACCTTAAAAACTCATTTAATTTGATTTAGGTTTGTCTAGAAACTGATCTGGGAAAAAAATCTGTATATATATACCTTATTTAAAATAATTTTAAGTAGATATAGTTTAATGGCAGAGTGCACTTCTAGCATCCTCTTGGGGGGGCCGCCCCCCCTTTTATTTTTTTGTGCTAAGTCTTTAACTAGAGAGATATCTACAGGCAGTTAACTTCCTTGGCACCATCCAAACCTACAAAGGTACTAAAATTTTATATCTCTGCCATTATTGCCATTAAGAGCAAAAGCCCATTCTAATTAGTCTCCAGCAAGGTTCATCATAATCATGATAATTTATCTTTTGACAGGATTAAAATATTTTGATGTTGTGATTCATCAAGTAAGATGCAGAATTTGTGTTTTCTTTTTCTCCACAGACTCCTGAATGTTGTTAAGAAACAGGAGATACATATTTATTTTTTCACTGGTGCTGGTATTAGTAGATGCTTCATTTAATGCATTTACATGGTGTCTAAATTAATAATAATATATTTAATTCTCTTAACCAGAAACATAGAAAACCACTAAGGGGTAAGCCATTCTGTAATGCAGAACCTTTTAAAAACTTTTTTTTCAAAACTCAATTTTTCTCTTTTTAATTAAGTAGTTGAATTTTGACGGGTCTTTTCTGTAAATGTAAATCAGCATCATTGAATGTTGGATTAGATGTTGGAATAAATAGGACAGATTTAGTGTCATTATGGGTAATGAGACACCCTTGCAATCAAGCTTGCTTCTTAGCAATGAATGCAATTTCAAGTAATGCCATACAGCTACAAAGAGATGGCCAAAGTCTCTGAAATTAGAATCAGTTTATAATTTTACCTGTATTATCGTAAACTTACTAGTCTTTAATAGGCTTTGGTTTTCTGGCTTTTGTTGTTTAGACAATGCATGTGTGCATATATACAGACATGTAAAGAATACACAGCAATATTTTGCTGTCTCTTTCAAGACTAATGCCCCTCTAATATGGAATGTGATTAACACTGTATGGTTTTGAAGTATATCCTCTCAGAGCAGGGTCTACTAAATGTATAGTGGAGGTGTGATAAATGCTTGAGTCCCAAATAGGATTAAAATTAAAGTTTGTAATTTATTAAGTGAATAGAGGCAAGCAAACAGCGCTGGGTGCACCGGGAGTCTCTGCTCCACCAAGATGCACACCTGTTACATCAGGAGGCTGATTTTTATGCTCCTAGACTAATACATATTCATCACTATTCCTAGAAAAGGCAGGGTTATTATAATTAGTTCCCAGAATCCAAACCCTCTCCGGACGCATGCGTATCAGTCTCTGGTGGTCTTTCTGGGGGTCTCTTGTGCTGAAGGCTCGTAGTCTTCCTCCCAGGCTTTGTCGTTCGGTCATCCTTCAACTCCCCCTTTCTCCTTATTTGGTGGATCCTTTTGCCAAACGTCAGAAGCTTGGGCAGCATCTCATGCAGAAGTCAGTAGTTTCCAAAAAAAAAAAAAAAACCCCTTGGTCCTCTTATCTCCCAGACTCAAATCTCAGTGTTCGTCCTTCAAGCCCTCTATTTACACAAATTGCTAGACTCTTATTTTGCACAGTACAAGAACTATGTACACTAATCACTCTGTTTTTCTTAGATAGAAAGTTCCATTTCATCATGCTGCCCTAGCATTGTTTCATACACGACACGAATCATATTAACACTTTTCACAGAGGTAAACCTAGTAAGAATTAGTTCTCATAGATCTGTCCTCCTGTGTTTGTCTGTTCACCCATACACATTTACAGCAGTGAAGCATGGGTGGCAGCACAAATCTCAGAGAAAGGGACAAAAAGCTTGCATTGAGTATGGGTGGTACCATGTTAAGTGATGACAGTGAAGAGATTCAAACTAATTTACCTATAGAGTAAAAGATGTGTGCTTGTCTTGAAGACTCTATATGACAAGGGTGAAAACCAGGGCTATATTTTTTAAATACTGTTATTTCTTCTTCTTTTTCTTCTTCTTCTTTTATTTTTTTCTTTTCTATTTTCTTTTTTTTTTTTTTTTCTTTTTTCTTTTAAACAGATCTGAAATGGATATACTGTCTGCTAGCTCGGAAGGCATTCTTATCGGCTATTGTCCACAGCATGATGCCCTGGATGAACTTTTAACGGGTTGGGAGCATCTTTATTATTACTGCATACTGCGTGGAATTCCAAAACAACATATCTGTAAGGTAACTTCAGAACAGATTTGCAGGTAGAGCTGCAGCCAGGTTGGTCAGTGGAGTTTATGAAAAAAGGGTGCTTTTTTACATGTGAGAATATCCAATATTTCATCTTAACAGTGTTAGTAATAAGGTTTTTCGTTATGCTAATTTATCTAAACAATACATATTTTTTTTCTGTCTAATGCTAGTTCAAACACAGTAACATCACTGAGGATAGTGAAATATCACTAATGCAAACACTATCTCTGATAAACAAATTCTAAAGGAAAATATATTTATAAACGATTCAATACCTTCATTGTCACATGTAGAGGACTGGAGGGAGTACCAAATGTGCCAGGTCATGCACCTTCTCTTCAGAGGTGGAATTATACTTGGAAGAAATTGAAATCTGTTGAATTTCTATGTAACGAAACTAAGCATCTGGGTGCTGAGGCCAAGTGACAGCTGTCAGCACTCTGCTGGTAAAAGCCTGAACCTTCACAAGACAGTGTCTGCATTCAAATTGCCTGCTGGGAGCAGTCCCTAAAATATTCCTGGATTTGTCTGAGGAAAAGAGGCCAAATCTGTGTCAGGAAATAGTTTAACAACTTACTAAACTTACTAGCAAAGGCTATTATGATATCTGGGAATGTTACTTGGGAGTTTTTGGATTTACTGATACAGATGTGGCTGTTCTGAGCAACAAACAGCTTTTTTTTTTTTTTTTTTTTTTTTTTTTTTTTTCTGTAAAGAGCCTCATCATTCAACTCATACTAGAAATTACGTACTAAATGGTTATAGTATAAAATTTATTTATTTATTTCCATTTCCACTGATGGAAGTTTCTGATATGGCCTGTTCTTAAGCAGTTCAGTCTCTTGTGCATCTCTATTTACAAGCAAAAACTGAAGGGTGATACGAAATCAAGGGTATTTGTGCTGTATAGATTGGTTCCACATAACTGTTAGGGCTGTATGGTATCCCAGATTGACCTTGTAACTTCCACAAGGCAGTCTGTCTTCCTTGTCCTTTTCCCAGAAGTAAAACTCTTTTCTACCTACCTATCTACCTACTTACCTACCTACCTATTGTCATCTTGGTTATTGCCTCAGGGTTCACCAAGTGGTTTATCATCAGTTTCTTGTCTGTGTATTGAGTCTACCTTCTTGTTTCTTCACAGCTTTTCCCCCAGCAGCTAAGTACTATTTGAGAACAAGGTCTGTCTCCAGCAATGGGACACTGAATATTCAGAAATAAATGTTATCTTGCCCCAATAATAGAATCAGGGCAGGTAATAGTTTGAATGTTTCCTTAAGCTCAGTTGGGTGTTGCTGGATCAGAGGTTAGGGGATATAAAAGAGTCTTACAAGTCTTGGCACCATCTACTGGGCTATCTCCTTAATAGACCCTGGCTGGTCATTAGCTTATTGTTTTAGCAGTATACTTCTTGCAGGCTTCTTAGAAATTATGCTGCAATCTTTTACTTAGTTGTTTGCTGATCTTAACTCATCATCGGTAGTTTTTGCTTCAGAGTACTGGCAGAATACTGCAAACATGAATACGCTTCCTTTGATCTAAAGGAAACATATTCATGTTTCCTTTGACCTCAGTGCCAGGGAAGCTCATGGAGCAGATTATCTTGAGCGTCATCATGCGGCACTTGCAGGGCAAGCAGGTGATCAGGCCCAGTCAGCATGAGTTTATGAAGGGCAGGTTCTGCTTGATGAACCTGATCTCCTTCTATGACAAAGTGACACGTTTAGTGGATGAGGGAAAGGCTGTGGATGTAGTCTACCTTGAATTCAGTAAGGCTTTTGACACCATTCCCCACAGCATTCTCCTCAGGAAACTGGCTGCTCATGGCTTGGACTGGCATACGCTTCATTGGGTTAAGAGCTGGCTGGATGGCCAGGCCCAGAAAGTTGTAGTGAATGGAGCCAAATCCAGTTGGAGGCCGGTAACTAGTGGAGTCCCCCAGGGCTTGGTACTGGGGCCAGTTCTCTTTAACATCTTTATCAATGATCTGGATGAGGGTATCGAGGGCACCCTCAGTAAGTTTGCAGACAACACCAAGTTAGGTGCGTGTGTTGATCTGCTCAAGGGTAGGAAGGCTGTGCAGGAGGATCTGGATAGGCTGGATCAGTGGGCTGAGACCAACTGTATAAAGTTCAACAAGGCCAAGTTCCAGGTCCTGCACCTAGGGCACGACAACCCCAAACAGAGTTACAGGCTGGGAGATGAGGGGTTAGAAAGCTGCCTGGCAGAGAAGGACCTGGGAGTATTGGTTGATAGTTGGCTGAATATGATCCAGCACTGTGCTCAGGTGGCGAAGAAGGCCAACAGAATCCTGGCTTGCATCAGAAACAATGTGGCCAGCATGGTTAGGGAAGTGATTGTCCCCCTGAACTTGGCTCTGGTGAGGCCGCACCTCGAGTACTGTGTTCAGTTTTGGGCCCCTCACTACAACAAGGACATGGAGGTGCTTGAGCGAGTCCAGAGGAGGGCTACGAAGCTGGTGAAGGGTTTGGAGAACAAGTCTTACGAGGCGTGGCTGAGGGAGCTGGGATTGTTCAGCCTGGAGAAGAGGACGCTCAGGGGTGACCTTATCACACTCTACAGGTGCCTTAAAGGAGGCTGTAGCAAGGTGGGGGTAGGTCTATTCTCCCACTTGCCTGGTGGCAGGACGAGGGGGAATGGGCTAAAGTTGTGCCAGGGGAGGCTTAGCTTGGATACTAGGAAGAACTTCTTTACTGAAAGGGTTAGGCATTGGAATAGTCTGCCCAGCGAAGTGTTTGAATCACCATCCCTGGAGGTCTTTAAAAGACATTTAGATGCAGAGCTTAGTGATATGGTTTAATGGAGGACTTGGTAGCATTAGGTCAGAGGTTGGACTTGGTGATCTTGGAGGTCTCTTTCAACCTAGACTATTCTGTGATTCTGTGAAATATGTTAAGGGCTAATGGTTAATGTACTAGCCCTCTCACCTATAATTATGCATTTTGTCCATTAACTGGCAGATCTAACAGTTGGGCTAAAAGCCTATCATAACTAGCATTGGTTATTGTGGTGCTTTAAAAGAAACATAAGTGGCAACAGATTCTGACATCTCTCCTAGAGCTGTGTAGTCACTCAAAACGATTCTAGTAAATATTCATACCTTTTACAGAAGTTATTGAATACTATTGGTCCTCAGTGCAATTTAAAATGGAAAACAAAGTTTGATTGTTTAGTTAAACAGCAGTGTTCTTTAAAGTGCTGTAAACATGGCTTTTAAGCTTTTTTTCTTATCATTTTCAGAAGGAAAAACAATATATTATTATAACCCTTATGTCCAAATGATACAGCATGTGCTATAAATGAAGCAGTTTTTAAGACATCTTAAGAAGACTGTGAAGTTCAGAAAAGCACTTGAATGATAGAAGTACCTAGTTTTAAATAAATTTCAGGGGATCCACTAAACTCACAGACTTGGGGGTCTTATACATACGTGTTGCTCTCAGATAGTGCACGCTGGAGTACAGAGGAAACATAATCTCCTTTTGTGAATAAACTGCATAGCACATAAAGTGGGGCAGATGGTGACCATCTCAAAAAGCAATGGAGTCGCAATGAGCCTATGATGTAGGTTTCCAGTAACAGCTGCTTTGGAGGCAGTCAGGCTATCTGGATAAGGAGCAGGATCAGGAGCTAGTGTGGCGCCTCGAGAATAGAGATAGATTTGTGGTGTGCCTAAGGATCTGCATTTTGTAAATAACCTGTCCCATGTGGTATTGAACTCATCTCAGGTGTCTGGGAAATTTTCCAGATTGCAATGAGCAGGATGATACCAACAGCTATCTATGCTGTGCCTGCAGGGGGTCTCTCTGCATGTACATATGTAAATTAACACCACTGTAATTGCTATCCCCTGTCTGCACTTGGTGAGGAGCCACAAGGATAACCTGGCTTCTTATACCTCCTCTAAAATGAGAATTTTGCTCTCTCTTTGAAGTATCTGGCATTCATAAAACCCCTTGCAAATGCAGAAGTATTGATGAATAATTGCTGTACCTAAGAGCTTCCACTTTGTATTCAGCTCCATCTATTCTCTAGGTAATTAGTACACAGATACTCCAATGGCTGCTCTCAAAACCATATGGGGAACAGTTCCTCAAGAGGAGTAGTAACAAACATACTGTTCCTGCTTCAAGTGGGTTAAAATCAATTATGTGTTGTTTAGAGATGAGTTACATTACTGTGGTGCACTGAGGGAAGATAACTGTCAATCTTCTGACTATCCTGAACCTTAGATGATCTAGGTGCCGCCTCTTGTGCCTTAGTTTCACATCTGTGATATGGAGACCGTTCTTCCTTTCAGCTATCATTGTTTTTGGTCTACATAGATGACAGAGCAGACTTTGTCACCATATGCTTGCAATCAAGGCATCAAAGGCCTCCTGCAAATATTATTTAGCTATTCCGGTTTACCTTCATCAACAACTGAAGTGCAGCTATCTCGGAGGAAAACAGATGTTTTTGTCAGTGGGCCCTTCCAGCAGCGTGGCATTGCTGTGAAGTGCTGAACAGCTGCTGTGCTTCAACCTAGAAATGGTTGATGCTTGAAGAAAGTGTGCATTTTAGTTGCCTGTAAAGAAAATAAGGCCTGAGAATGCTTTGGAAAAGCAACTGTATGGAAATTCTTATTCCTTCCTGCTTATGATATGGCATTCCAAGCCTGCCTCTGAATGTTTACATGTGAGTGTTGATATTAGTGCACACACACGCACACATATATTCTAGAGAGTGTATGGTTTTGATTGCTATGCAGAAAGCAACATACATTCATTTTGGTTTTTTAATAAATTGGCAAGCAGGCAGGTGAGTTAGAGGATGCCTTGCTACCGAAGAAATCCACTGAAGCACTAACTTCAAAGATCAAATCCTTTTGCTAGACAGATTTATCAACAGCAGGAGTTAAGTGCCTGACATAAAGTTGAGTGCACTTAATGTTCCAAAACAGTAATTAACTGAATGGAAAGGAGGAGGAAAATGGGTCATTTGCTGTCAATGTTAAGTTTCAAGGAACATGAAGTTTTAGTTTACTACCTAAAGCTGCTCTGAAACTTTTTTTTTTTTTTTTTTTTTTTTTTTTTTTTTTTCCTGCAAAACTGGTAAGTTTGGAGTAGAACTTGTGGACTATTTAGATATATGCTGGTTTAACACAGTATTATAATAGTTATTTTTAATTCTTTAATATATCAAGTTTCGGCATCTCAGTTTGTTCCAGAAGACTGTGAACAATTTGTTAAAAAAAATATAAAAAAAAGTCAAATACTTATACAGTATTAATTGACACATCTTATTTGCATTAAAACTTACGCATTGCAGATCTCAAAACAAGCTTCACCAGGCCTTCAGAGGCAACTTCTTGCTGTGCCAATGTGTTTTCTTTTTAAGTTCACTCTCCAGGAAGATTTTTGCACTGACTCTGGAGCATCATTGACTTGCTTATGTGTTCTATTCTAGCGCTGCTGGAAACAGGAATTTGTAAAAGTGGTTACTCTTTCGATGCACAAAGCTTTTGTGCTTGTTTTTTTAAGACTCCAAGCAGAATTAGAGTGTACAGTTTTATTTTCTGGGATAAAGAACTATTTTCCCTTAGAACTTTGATGGTGAGATACACTTTCCTAATGGAAGAAATCTAACAATTTTGGGTTTATTCTGAAGCAGAATGAATACTGTTTTGTGTGGATTTGATGCTTGATTGTTACTTAGGATATTTAACCTATATGGCATTCAAATTTACTCAGAACCTGACAGATAGAACAACTTTTTTTGGAACTGTATAGCTTTTTCAAGTGACTCTAGAATTCATCTTATGCGTATTATTTCTGTTAGGTCTGACACAAACTTTCAGTATTTTCAGTCAGGTTTGCTTTTCAATGGTTTTGTTCATAATAAAATAACAAAGAGTTGCACATTATGGTTATTTTGTCAGAATTATGCAAAATTAATAAGCTGATGCTTACAGCCTTTCAACTCAGGATAGATACACTACATTTCTAGACTTCTGATAGATTGAGACCTCTCTAACTCAATCAATTTTTTTTCTGGAAAACATACCAGCTGATCGCTCTCAGTACTACTTAATGTTTTACTTGAATATTAATGGTAACTTTGAAGGACAGTGGAAAATAATTAACATTGTGGGTTACATAATTAGTATCATTTACTGCTTTTCAGAGAGGTAGATGTACCATTTGGCTTCCTGGTGGATAGAAGGCACCATGCCTACTTTAATCTTTACTCTTAGAAATATTAACATGTGTGCAAAAGTTCAAATTACCTTGCTGTGGTGGTTTTACCCAGCTGGACAGCAGAACTCCACCACAACCGCTATCTCAATCCCCCTCCTCAGCAGAAGAGGTGGAGAAAATACAATTAAAACGACTCAAGGGTTGAGATAAAGACAGGGAGATGGTTCACCAATTACCGTCACAGGCAAAACAGACTTAACATAGGGAGAGTAATGACATTTATTGCTTGTCATTAAAAGACTAGAGAAGTGAGAAAACTGAAAGAAAACTAAAACCACCCTCCCCTCATCCGCAATCTTCCACCTCCTTTCCCCAAGCGGTGCAGGGGAATGGGGAATGGGGGCTGCAGTCAGTCCCCTTCTGTCAGCTTCGTCTCCGCCCCTCCTTCACGGTCCCTCCCTGTCCCTGCTCCCCATGGGGTCCCTCCCACGGGATGCTGTCCTTCCCCAGCTGAGCCTGTGGGGGCTGCCCACAGGCAGCAGCTCTTCAGGATCTGCTCCCACGTGGGTCTGTATACAGCCCTCCTTCTGCACTGACCTTGGGGGCTACAGGGCTGCTTCTCACTCCTCTCTCTCCCAGCTGTTGTCACACAACAGTTCCGCCCCCCCCCCCCCCCCCCCTCCCCAAAATCTGCTCTCCCAGAGGCCCAACGAGCATCGCTCCCTGGCTCAGCTCTGACCAGCAGCAGGTCCCTTTCGGAGCTGGTTGGAGCTAGCTCTGATCTGACAAGGGGCAGCTGCTGGGCTCTGCTCACAGACGTCACCCTGCAGTCGCTCTGCTACCAAAACCTTGCCCTGTAAACCCAATATACTTGCTGCCTTTTCTGGAATGCAAGTAGTCTTCAGGAAATGCAGAAAGTATTCAGGGATTTTGCTTAGATTTTACAGATTCAAGGACTTATTCCAATGAGTATTCCAAAGCTGGGAGAACTAATAAATTAATTTGGGAAAAAAAAGAACAACTTTTTTTTTTTTTTTTTTTTTTTTTTTTTTTTTTTTTAGATAGTAGACTTGGTTAGGGAAAAATAAATCACTTTAAGGAATGTTGGTAAATAGGAAAATTGTTAGCTTAAAGATATAAGTTCTGTTATCTGGATGTGGGGAAGAGAAAGGGAGGAAAGATTAAATTCATGACTACAGGCATAAGTAGATGTAAAACATCTTTACGGTTCAAATGCACTCACAATATATATATATTTGCATATAACTGCATCTTTTCATTTGGCCTCAATATTACCAACTTACTAAATAAATTGATGTATCTCCTCACTCTTCACTGCTGAAAGTAATTGAAACCAGAAATAGAACATCATGACAAATATGACAAGGAGGGAGAGAAGGTGATTGTGGATATATCTCATATTCGCTAAAGGAAGGAAACCATTAGAATTGTAAATGTCTTGCATAATTGTGTGTATCTGAAGATTTGTCACATGTCCAATTCTGGATTTCACTTAAAGTCGTTTAAGAGGGATTTTCATTTTTACTTTATGGTACACTATGATGCAAACCAGAAGACACCACTGGTTATACAGATAAATGAAGTTATAATGAAGATCTGCAGGCTCTTCCACACGACATCTAATGTATAATATATCTACTTTCATTCAGACGACATTTTCATTATCATTTAGGTCACTTTAGAATCATAGAATCCATAGAATGGTGAAGGGCCTGGAGGGCAAAATATATGAGGAGTGGCTGATATCACTTGGTTTATTCAGCTCAGAGCAGAGGAGACTGAAGGGAGGCCTCATTGCAGTCTTACAGCTTCCTCAGAAGGGGGAGGGGCAACAAATGATCTCTTTTCTCTGGTGACCAGCAATAGGACCTGAGGAAACATCTTGACGCTGTCACAGGGTTGATTCAGGCTGGGTGTTAGGAAAAGCTTCTGCACCCAGAGGGTGGACGGGCACTGGGACAGGCTCCCTAGAACAGTGGTCACAGTATTGAGCCTGCCGGAGTTCAAGAAGCATTTGGACAACACTCTCAGACGTGGTCTGATTTTTTGGGTGATCCTTTTGGGACCCAGGAGTTGGACTCGATGATCCTTGTGAGTCCCTTCCAACTCAGGATATTTTATGATTCTGTGATTTGTAGGAGGATAATCCTCTCATCACTAACATGCATGCATTTCCAGTTGTAGCAATGTTAAATCAGCTTAGGAGAATGGATAAGCAGTTTACCACGTGCTTTAGAGGTAATTGTTTTACAGACTGCTTGAGTGTATAAGACCTATGTTTGAAAGATAAAACAAAACAACAGCAAAAACACAAACCAAACTAAACAAACACATCAACAAAAACAAAAGACTTTCAGATGTTATAATTAAGCTTAGGCTTTCAACTGTTTCTAAAGCCACAGAATATCTGAGTTTGCAGCACTTGTACTGGTATACAGCAATAGTCTCTAAAGGAAAACAAAACACTATGAATTACCTCTGAAACAGCAGAAGATGTGAACTTTTCAGTATAAAATTGCTTGTGGATGGTTTGATAGTTGTTAAGTATTTTTTTTTGTTTTGTTTTGTTTTGTTTTTTTTTTTTTTTGAATGTAGTTTTTGTCTGAGAACATCCACTGCTCTCAGGTTATACAATAAGGTACAAAGAACACAAGTGACTTTGGAATACCAGTGCCAGTGTCTATTCTAGAGCATTCCAGATTCCTACCACTGCAGCTTCATTCCTGCCTGCGTACAAAGACCTACCTCTTGGAGATGTCTTTTATTTTTATGCATGCTACTGAAAATTTTGCTAGAAGGGTCATGAATATCTTGAGTATGGTCTCCTAAAGAAACTGCATAAAGTTCTCATGAAAATGATTGTTTATGGCAGTTTACTTGAAATGGATAATGAATATTCACAATGTTGTTGATTGATATATTGTTTTCTGTTGGATTTTCTGAATTAACTCAACACTGTCCATCTGATATGACTAATCCTTCCAATGTTTGCTTTTTCTTGAAGGTAGCACAGAGGGAGCAAAAATACTGCATAATACTGTAGTGGATGCTCTGGTGTTGGATCTGAGACATGAGTTAGAGCATCATGCAACTACTTGTTACAGGAATCCCATCGTTGTGCTACATCTAGCATAAGGGCAGATTGGCTATAGTGTGAATTTGATCACCTGTTGATGATAGAGCCACTCAGCAGCATGCCGCTAAAGACATAGTGTTTTGCAGTCTGCCTGTTAGTGCTGAGTAGAAGAATCCTACATGTTTTTGCATGAGGTCTCTTTGGATGGTCTAGCAGTGATAGTTGATATAAGTGGAACAAGGCTCTTGGTACATTTAAAGTTCTTTAGCAGCAGTACTGTGTGCAGTTCTGGGCACCACAGTACAAAAAGGACATTAAACTGTTGGAGAGTGTCCAGAGGAGGGCTACAAAGATGGTGAAGAGCCTAGAGGGGAAGACATATGAGGAGTGGCTGAGGACACTGAGCCTGTTCAGCCTGGAGAAGAGGAGGCTGGGGGGACACCTCATCTCAATCTACAGCTTCTTCGCGAGGGGGAGTGGAGAAGCAGGTGACCTATTCTAGAAATCACCAGTGATAGGACCCATGGGAATGTTGTTAAGCTGAGGCAGGGGAAGTTTAGGCTGGACATCAGGAAGAGGTTCTTCACTGAGGGGGTGGTCTCACACTGGAACAGGCTCCCCAGTGAAGTAGTCACTGCACCAAGCCTGTATGAATTTAAGAAGCGTTTGGACTGTGCACTTAGTCACATGGTCTAAACTGTTGGGTAGACCTGTGTGGTGCCAGGAGTTGGACTTGATGATCCTTATGGGTCCCTTCCAACTCGGGATATTCTGTGATTCTATGATTTGAGGGAGCCTTGTACATTAGGATTGTCTCTGACTGGGAGAGAAGAAAAGCCATAGAGGATATAAACATGGTCTCCTGCTGCACTCTTGTGAATGACCAGCGTAGATCAGAAATACTTATTTAAGCAATTACACCCAAGAGCTGGGTCTAATTTACTCTTCCCCTTTATTCCAAAGGTCTACTAATTTAATCCTAAATTACCTTTGGTCTTTAAGAAACTCTAAATGTTTGATCCATTACTTTCTTTTCTGCCATTTCCAATTTTGTGGCTGATGTAGAATTTTATTTCCTGAATTTCAGTCACTGAGGTGTTTGATCAGGTGAATACTGGAGAACTAAGTGAAATGAGGAACATTTTAGATCACTG
This sequence comes from Heteronetta atricapilla, assembly GCA_011075105.1. Classification (NCBI taxonomy): domain Eukaryota; kingdom Metazoa; phylum Chordata; class Aves; order Anseriformes; family Anatidae; genus Heteronetta; species Heteronetta atricapilla. The sequence goes on from CM021732.1 coordinate 85,663,040, forward strand.
AGCTGCCAAACTGAAGTGAATGCAAATGACATAGCCAAATTTTCTACATAAGAAAATCCTTATTCTCTGTGGGAAGGAAAAGGGTACCAAAGTAGATTTTTGTGCACCTCTGTGATTCAGAAGTAATAATATGCAGCAAATGGGGGTAAATAAGGAAATACTTTGTATGTTTGCTTTTAATCTGCACAAGCAGGGTATTTAAATGCTACCTTATTTGGCTTGTTTTTGTTGACTTTCAAATTTCTAAACTGCAGGTAGCAGAGGACCTTGTCAACCGGTTGCATCTCAATGCCCATGTTGACAAACTGGTGAGAACATATAGTGCTGGCACAAAGAGAAAGCTCTCTACTGCTGTGGCTTTAGTTGGTAAACCCCAAATACTTTTACTGGTGAGTAGAGAAAGTACCATGGCTACTTTGGAAACATGATAAATGCATTGAATTTCCTTGTCTTGTGTGTTGCTTTAATAACAATCACATAGTTTCCTGGTTAGTCAAGAAGTAATTGATATACAAATGAATGACTGTCCTGTTTGCTTTGCTGTATGAACATTTAATTTTATTCACCAGTGCTTCCAAATCACAATCTGATGTTGTTTTTCCATTTTTCTTTTTTCTTCTCTTCCTTGGGGCAATGGGATGGGCAAGGAAAAAGGACCCTAAACAAGTACAAATGCAATTATAGCATCCCATGACCCAAATAGATAAATAATCTATTTTAAGATTTCTTTATGTAGAAAAAAAAAAAAAGCTGTAAAATACATTAATGATGTATGTATTCTTTACTTTGTATATTACATGAGAAAAATATATATGGACAATTCTACTGGCTGTCTTAAGAAGGAAGATTCTGATTTTAGTGAGTAATTTGGTGTTGGCGTTACTAATTACCTGTCTTTTTGAGGATTTTCATATTCCTTGCTTCATCACGCTTCAAAAATTTGTCCGGATTTTATGTTTTTATTGGATTCACTAATCAAACTAATAATCCTGAATGGTGTTAAATTGAGTTATGTGTTGTCTTGGTGCCCACATTCTACCATTCATTTAGGCTGAAACTGGCCTTTCCAACATAAACAATGTCTTTTGTATTGAAGATCATGGAATTACAAAGCTATGGGAATTTTATACTCTATTCTTTTTCTCATCACTACATATTTTTTTCACTAGAGAAGATGAGACCACTCTTTCTCCAACCTTGGGTGGGAAGATTTCAACCAGTTCAATGGTTGAATCAGCCTTTCAAAATTGTCAGGAGGACGTGATTTGTTCCCCAGAGTTGAGAGGGCAAATAGTACTTCCAGTCATAGATCACAGACTAAGTAGAAAAATATAAAATTGGTGTTGTTATAGGGTTTATATTTCCAAAGCTGTGTATGTTCTGAAAATAAGAAATATTTTGTTTCTTCTAGATTCATAATGTTGACTCACTTCTGAGTTGAATTATTGTATTTACATTTTATGCTTAAACTGAAGCTGGTTCAGTTAGTAAAATGAGATAATCTTAATTCAGTGCTTTTTTCCTGATCTTAGAAAATGCTCCAACTGTTTTTAAATGTTTTTATGACAGCTTGCTACTGCAAGTAGCCATGCCTTCAGGGCAGATGCTATTGCATATGTAATGACAAAAGGAAAGAAATGTATAAACATGTCAAACACTTTAAAAGATTTGGTGGGTTTTAAAAAAGCTATCTGATTTTAAGGGAGCTACTCAGTATTTATTTATTTTTATTTTTTTATTTTTTTCCTGAGATGCAAAAGGACCAATGTAAACTGCTGTATCTGCTTCCAGCTTGCATCCAGGATTGTAGCTATTAATTTAGGTGATAGCCTTAGTTTTTATTATCATTATTATTATTATATTTTATTTTCAGTTTTACTGCTTTTTATCTTTGTTTTGTTATCTCTTTATATTTAAGAGGCTGAACCGAATACCTTTTCACATCTGTTGTTGGTAGCTAAGCACTAAGATCAGCATCAGACAGGATGCTTTGTTTGCTTTGTTTCTTGATAATTCTGCTTACAATTTTCAGCTAGGAGTTCTTGCTGCAAATACATTAGCCAACCCCTTGCCATCCTAATTTTGTTAGGAAGGTGCTGACAGCCCTCATGAAATTGTACAGTATTAAAATTAACTTGAAGAGTTTCTTTCTCACTAGTTTTGTTGTGACAGAGAATAGTTTTTGACAGTAAGATATCATTCCTTATGTTTCTGTAAGTAGAAGAGGTCAAAATTTCATCTACTGAGGACAGCAGTATTAGATAGGAAGGGGAAATGTAGTCTTTGTAGTTTTGCTTCTTTCTCCATGGAAGCCATCTGAGTTGGAAACAGGAAAAGTCAGAGAGTTTGCATTGGGCAGCACTGATTGGGTTGTTATTTAATTCTGTGGATTCTTTCCATCATGGGTGGGAGTTTTTCTAAAAGGACTGTAGGAGTAACAGCTGGAGGATGCAGAGTCCAAACATACTGTCCATGCCTTGTATGGGGTGAGCAGTAGCAAGCAGCTGTGAGTTACAGGAGTTCTTCAGAACTTGTTTGTGCTCATGGCAGCTATGCATGTAGGGGGACAGACATAAACCAAAATCTTGCAGAATGTGAGAAAAAAAACCTGCAAGTCTCTCCTGTAGAGTATGTACATACATATACACACACACACACATATACACATCTCTTGGATAAAAAAATGCACTTTATAAATATAGAAATTAAGCTAAATGTGCTAACACACACACACACACACACACAAAACTGATCAGTGTGTCTTTTCAGTTATCTCCCCAAACCATAGTTTTAAAAATGAGACAAATATGTACTATTACTGTGATTCTGTCCATGCTGGGCTGGAGGAAGTCTGCTGTCTTTTTCCTATGCTGCTGTATCATTATTTTCATTTTTCCCATAGGATGAGCCCAGTTCTGGGATGGATCCTTGCTCTAAACGCTACCTTTGGAAAACCATTTTGAAGGAAGTTCAGGATGGCTGTGCAGCTGTGCTGACATCCCACAGGTGCGACCCTTATTACAGCAGCAAGCATATTCCTATTCTCCTTCCTCACTTCCTGTTAACTGAGGGCAGAGGAGCATATTCTGAAGGCATATTCACTCTGTTTTCACTCTCATATTCACTATTTTTGGTATCTTATGGCAACTCCTTCCTGCTCAGGAAAGTTGAACTCACATAAATCATAAATATTTTCCATATTCATTTTTCAAGGATTAAATTGTGGCTTAAGGAGGCTACAGGCAGAAAGATGATGCAGTGAATCTTCCCTTTTCAATATCTTTCCATTCAATGTTGCAGTATCTCTTCTCATTCAGAACACAAGTTATCCTTTTGCAGTTGCCCAGTTTACAAATCCTTAGAAACACGGGAGTGGAAAGCCCTTTTCCGATTTTATTAATGATTTTGTTTTGCATGAGTGTATTGAAGGAGAATGCTGTAGTATCCTAAAGACAGATACCTCAGCTATTCTCTGTATCTGGAAATGGAAGGATTGACCCTGTCTTCTGGGAAGCATCTATCTTGTCAATTTTTTGATATGGTTATTGGTGCATCATTTTATTGGGGAAAACATCAGAACTGTTTGTAATGGCTATAGTAGAATGGAATAAATTACATGTTCCCCTAGGGAATATAGTATTGTCAGTATAATTATATATAAAATGTCTTTGACTGAAGGTCATGAAAACGTGCCCAGAAAGGACAAAAAAAGATTAATCAAAACAGCAACACAATGTTTTGGCCAAATTAAATTTGAAAAATAAATGAATCAATAACAGAATGTAGCAAAACTTCCTTATAGGTTTGCTAGATGTTAAATTTTTCAGATGTTTTCAAAATATCTATTTGTTGTCCCTCTACATGTGTGTGTGACATTATTGCTGAAAAAAATGCATTCAGAAGTTTCAAGAATTCTGTTTATGGAAACTGAATCTTCAAAAGCACATACCTGTATTTGATCCCCAAATGTTTACCAGCTCACTCATTAGGGAACAGAAGTTACACAGCATGAATTAATTCAACTTCAGTAAAGTTTGCTTTAACTTTCCAGTCCATAGTAAGAACCCTCTGTTGTCAAACACCAGCTAAACAGAAGAAATATGTGGTCTCAATATGCTGTGAACAGAATAAATAAATAAACCCATCAAATAAATTATAACTAATTGCTCATTTAGCTCCACAAATTAATGACTTCTGGCTGAATCAGTTATAAGTACAGTGATAGTGTACATATCTCATTTCTAATTAATCAGACATTGTTGTGCCAGGTTGGATGAAGGAGAAATATTTTATACTATTTGCTGAAGGCCATTGGAGATTTATTTGAGATTATTCTCTTGAAGGCTACTTCATAAGTAAAATATTCCTTCTTATGAAATGAATGTTTACGCATATCAGCAAATAAATGCACCAAGTTATAGACATGGTTTCCTGTGTAAAGATTGACTTTTGAGAACCTATTTACTTCATTTTCAGAAAAAATGTGCAACTTTTGTTTTGAGGCAGGAGAGGAATGTGGTTATATTGACTGTCCATACGTGTCTAAATTTGTGTTTTTTGTCCTAACTGGGAACTGTTATGCCAAGAGGAGCATTATGACATACTACATGCCAAAATGACTCAGCTAACTTCCTACTTTGTGGGAAAATGCATTAGCTGTCTCCCCATCTCTCTCAAACATAGTGGCTTGTCATTTGGCAGTACTCACCCTATTCCTGTCCCATTTTAAGAAAATTATTCCTAGGAGGGTACTTAATCTCCCTGCTCACTCAGTAATACTATAATTTGGACTGCTATATGGCCGAGGCATTCAAGAAGACTTTTTAGCTTTCTCAGAGGTGATGGGGTAGTAAGCACAGTGAATTGCAAGAACATCAAACAACTTTGACTTTGAGAAGTCAACTCTTTGATGAATATGTCTTGACTGATGTCCTGTCTGAATCAATGCTTTGGAAGAAATGCTCACATAATTCTGTGTAATATGTAGAAAGGCAGCATATCTGTCCTAATCTTTACAAGTCAAAGTTATTCTTTATCATCTGAAGCAGTCATATCTAACAGAATCATGCTTTTCTATTCAGTTGCTTTTCCATGTCCTAAATTCTGTTTGGACTATAGTGTATTGCATCTTCTGTAATGCAGTCAGGCTAAGGGTAACTTTCCTTTTTAAGGAGATATATTATGCAAGAGGCGAGCTGAGCAAACTTCATTTTTCTCCCTCCATGTATTACAGGGAATAATGGTCTCACATTCAGTGGCATTTCTGAGACTGCCTACCAGGTGTGTGGCTGTAGTAATAAAACCTTTGCATCATGGCTAGATTGGTCAAATTAGATATGGACTAAAATCATAAACTCAGTTTTGAGGCTCTTTTCTAGCTGTCATGTCATAATTATATTTGGTATGAAGCAAGGAGGGCTACAGCTTTAACTGTTGCTTTTAAAGCCAAAGGTTTTTCTGTACCTATTTTTGCAACTGTCCAGATTACTTCAATTTTAATTAAAGGTAGGTATAAATAGTGTTCTCTGTTTTCACTTGTCTTTAATTCCTTTTTCTTTTCTCCACCTGTTTTGTAGTATGGAGGAATGTGAAGCCCTTTGCACACGGCTTGCTATTATGGTGAATGGAAGCTTCAAGTGTCTTGGTTCTCCCCAGCACATTAAAAACAGGTATTATATATCAACATTGAATCTTCTGCAGATACATTCAGTCTCAGAGATGGTTAGATATTTAGTTGTGCCAAGGCATAAATACTTATGACTGCTAAGCACATCTTTTTCTGCCATCACTGAAGTTAAAAAGGAACCAATTAGGATATCTCAGCAAGCTAAATTGACATATGGTATTACTAAAATGCTTTGTAGTCTTCACTGGTAATTGAAGAAGATAGATCTGTATCTAAATGAAGCACTTTTGCACTCAACCTGAGAAATGCATTGTGAGATTTCAACATTCTTTGATATTATAGGATACCCTTTAGTTCCTTGTGATAATTTTTTGTAAGAGGAAGAAGCAATTAACAGGTCAGCAGCCAGTAAGACAATGCATTTTGAAGCATTACTGTCTCCTAACAAATTCGCTGGTAATTTTAGATATTTATGCTATAGTTTTCTGCTTTCTTTTCCTGGTGTGGATGAGCATCTCTTCTACTTCAACTCTGCTCATAAGTTAATTTAACATCTGTTTATGGGGATGTTTATTTAAAGGATGGGCTGAATTCACCATGAAGAAAACAGGACCAGAAATGGAAGGCAGATCTGCTGCAACTTAGAGATAGAACATTTACATTCAGTGATAAGTAGAACTTTTATGGCATCCAGACAGCCAGCTGTGTAATGGCATTGCTAATTTACAAGCTGCAAAGCCACAGTGGTTTGTACCAGCTCAGCATTTAGCACTCTTGAGTATAGATACACTTGACAATGTAAACAAGCTCTACAGAAACTGTGCTATGTTCTGGGTATAAAGCATTCTGTAGTCTCATACAACTTTTTATCCCTTGAGGGCACTTCTGGCTTTCTGTCCTTTGGATAGAACTGTAGTCCCTTGCTTCTCAGCTGCATAACATGGCAGGCCTGAATCATGTTTACCTTAATGTACTCTTTACATCCAAGGTTTTTTTTTTTTTTTTAAGAACTGGGGTCTGCTTCCATATTTGTGCTTGTTCTGTGTGATCATATTCATGTTTGCATGCTGTTCAGAGTAGTTACCTCAGTTTCTGGAGGCAGGAGAAGCCCTTCAGGAGTTTCCACTTCTTTTGTTTCTAGCTCTTTTTTTGCTGTCAAGTCCATTTTGGCAAATTTCAAAGCATAGAAAGGTCTATTGTCCCACTACCTGAAGTAGTTTAGTAGGACTGTAGGCACCCTTATCCCTTTTGTAGTAAGAGACAGATGTCTGTAGAAGACAACATAGATCTTGGGCAGGTAAAAATGCTTTTTGAAGATGTGCATGTCCCCTGAAAAGGGAAAACAGTATTACTATGTTCTTAGGAACTTCAGTTGAGTAAGATAGCTATGATAAATGTGGGCATTCTCTCTCTTAACTTCTCAGTGACTTTGTCACAGTTTTGCCCCTCCTGATGTTTCATCTTTTCATCCAGCTTTTTTTGGAAGTAAGAAATCCTAAACATACTCATAATTATGCACCATATTCATATAAATAGGACATTTCTTGTTTTTTTTCTATCCTCTCTCTCTAGATACAGCTCTCTGTATCTAGATAGATAGGAGAGAGCTGCTGGGGTTGTTCAGCCTGGAGAAGAGAAGGCTCCTGGGAGACCTCATTGCAGCCTTCCAGTACCTAAGGGGGGGCTACAGGAAAGCCAGGGAGGAACTCTTTGTCAGGGAGTGTGGTGATAGAACAAGGAGTAATGGTTTTAAACTAAAGAGAGGAACTTTAGATTAGATATTAGGAAGAAAATCTTTACTATGAGAGTGGTGAGGTACTGGAGCAGTTTGCCCAGAGAAGCTGTGGATGCCCCCTCCCTTGAAGTATTTAAGGCCAGGCTGAATGGGGCTTTGAGCAACCTGGTATGGTGGGAGGTGTCCCTGCCCATGGCAGAGGGTTGGAATCAGATGGCTTTTAAGGTCCCTTTCAATCCAAACCATTCTATGATTCTATAATATACCTCTTTCAGATCACAGTAGGAAATTCAGTGCAGAAGAATAAACTATGTGACATGCTGGAAGAATACTCAAATTAATTCTAAGAACATCAGGATGTTCACAGATCAGCCATTCACAAGTCAAAGCTGTATCTGCTCCTCTTTTAAGCTCTCCAAACCAAGTTCAAGATAAGAACGTTTGGTAGTCATATTCATAGTAATTATTTTTTAAATCTATCTCTCTCTGTATAAAACAAAAACACTAAGATTACATACTACCAGCAGGTTTGTGTTTCTTGTATTGCCATGACTTTAAAGCAAATCAGTAGCATTCATGTGGGCTAATATGTGCACTGGACACCTGTATCACTGGAGCTTTCAATTGAAACTGTGTAGGTGAAGCTGCACTATGATTTTCATTTAAGGCAGGACTAAAATCCCCTTAACTCCTAGCTTGTTGATTTAGTATCCAATTTTTCCACACCTATTGTTCAGGAACCTATTGAATTCTTCTAAAACTTTAAAACCTTTTATTAGTATAAAATAATCACTAGCTTTACCAAAGGATTTAATTAAAATTATACAGTTGTCTGAATCCTCTCTGACTGCCTAATTCATTTTCTTGGCTTCTGAGAGCAAAAACAACTGTAGGGAGCATAGTATTAAAACCTCATATACAAACAGCTGTTAAAGCTGCTGGTTTTTTTTTTTTTTTTTTTTTTTTTTTTTAATTCATTAAATGTACAGTAAATAGATTTCCATGCTTTCTTTGGAAAGCTTTTGATAAGTGCTGGCAAGAAGCTGAAAAAATGTCCTTGTATTCCTATTATGTTACTTTAGTTTCCAGTTCTTCCCTCTAGACAGATCTACTGACTGGTTTTCTTCACTTGTCCATACAGTGTTCTACCATAGACCTCAGGTTATCACACACCTACTAAAAATGGTCACCGTTAAGGGTTTAAGAAGTCTAGTACCTCTGTTTGGAAAGTGAATTATAATTCACCTTCCAAACCTATCTTAGGACAATTTCCAGATATGCTACCATGTGCCTGTCTTGCAGAGGACCTGTGTCCTGAATGAGAGAAGCAGTATTCCTTTACTTGCTACTCCAAACCATTGAAATAATTAAGCTTTAAATTATTGTAATTGTCATTTACTCACTTTCCACTGTGATCATCCTTATCATCCTGAAAAAATTCCAGGACCTGAAAGAGTTTATCCTTCCTTCCCATTTTCCTTCCCTCCCTGTGTTATATATATGATAGTCCTGTCATATACTCTCATATGGAGCAAAACTTTTTTCCTTCTAAAGTGATAAACCATAAAAATTTCTAAATCTTTTCTTTGGAAAAAAGTCTGCAAGCTGAAGAACACTTTCCTTAACAGCCACATCCACTGGTATGATTGCTGGTTAATTCTTTTTTTTTTTTTTTTTTTTTTTTTTTCAGTGTTTACCTGCATTAACACCATCTAGTGTATTTGTCCCTGCCATCTTCTCAGAGTAAAAAAACCCATTGCTTTACATTTTGTTTAACGAAACTCTTTCATGAAGCAATGTAAGTGAAAAAAGCATAAGAAAAACTAATTTTCCTGCATCTAATTTGATCTAAATTACTCATACTATAGAAATTTTTTCTTGATGATGCTTTTGTGTGTTATGTATGTGGATTAATCATACTGGCAATATACTTAATATTAACAAACAGGAATTGTACCAAAAGAAATTCATGGGGGCCATCATTGTAGATTATTATGGTTTTGAGTTGTGTTAGATTTTACAACTCATGATTTTTTATTTTTCTCTTATTTATAAGAGGCTGTTGATATCTTTGGTCTATCTTCAATTTGTTTCTACAAATTAGATTGAACAAATACTTAAAAATCAATCACAGGAAACTTAATCAGCTTTGACTGGATAAAAGAAAGAAATATAAACACTGTATGAACATTTAAACCAGAAAACTTTATTCATAGAGGTTTTATTTATGAGAGAATGAGTCCTAGATTTTAAGAAATTACTTTGGAAGCACGTTTTAATATTACATGTGATTGTATTAAAGTCTTAGGATTTTTTTTTCCTCTTTTATATTTAGCTACATTCACTAAAACAACATTTTTCTTCTCTTTGTGGGGATTCTGTCTGTCTTGACAGAAACCATCAGAATTGTTTTATTTGCTTTTCCTTTAGTACCATTCCAGCCTATAAAGTCTAGTCATGATTGCCTTTTTGATGGATGTTTGATGAAGTCTTAATGGGTCTTCCTTGGAGCCCTGTTAAATTTCCTTCTTTGCTGTGGTGGGAAGCTTCAAGGACTCAGCTTTCTTTCTCAGTATACTTTCAGCCCTTGGCAGATGCAAAAGGCCATAGTCTTGGACTGCATACAGGTTTGTCAGATGGCAGTACAAAATTCTGCTATGAAGGCTATGAGTGAGCTCCAGGAAGATGCTAATGTGCTTTTTAATGTGCATAAAAGCTTCATAGGGATATAGAAAGTGACACATGCTGCTTCTAATGTGTGAGACTTGTTTAATTTTTCCAGCTCTTGTGCAAGCCTGTTACCAAATGCTCACCCCAAAATGTCTCCTCTCCACAATTGAAGGTATTTTAGATTTTATTCCCAACTGTTGAGCCCTGACTATGTTTATCTGTACCCTCAAATGTATCTCAGTATTATGAGCATTAGACTTTGTAAGAGCTCCTTTTTTTTTTTTTTTTTTTTTTTTTTTTTTTTTGCAGGTGGCCAATTTCTGAATAAGGCCAAAAGAGCTGTTAGCCAGGAAGAATAAATTGAAGTGTAATTTCCAAAAAGTTAGCATCTTAGTTCTAGATACAGTTAGTATGAGATAGATGTGTTAGCAGTTGTGCCTTTTAAAACATAATTTCTGTTGACTCCTGCCAACTGAGTCAATTACTCTAAATTGTGAATGGATTACATCTAAACTCTCTCTCCAGTATTCTCCATTATACTTAATGTTTTTTTAAAAAATCACAGAAGCATTTCCATGTTAGGTACAGCTGGCCAATCCTATGGGAACAACATTTTGAGTACCATTCTTCATTTTAGGGCCATCTGGACAGACTTCTTTTAGCTGAAAAACCCATACAAATTTTTCAAATGCTGGACACACATCAAGTCATTGCTCAAATTGTATCAGCAAGCCATCTGATTAAATTACCCAGCAATTAATCTGTTTGTTATAGCAGTTAGAATGGAAGATGTGTTGCCAAGCTATTTACACTTTACATTTTTTTAGAACGTTGATTAAAAATATTTTATTGCTTTTCTCAAGATAACTCACGTGTGGATTTCTTAAATGGAAAAAAAATATTAAGTTTAAAGATCTCATGAAAATTTCAGCTGTCATTGGACAGTGTGTTATCGTACTAACAGGAATATTTGCAGTGACTTTTTTACATGCCATAAAATGTAGAAATGATGATATTCAAAAATATAATTTTTATTCTTGTTGATAGACAACATAAATTCCTTTTGTACATGAAAAACATATTAAGGCAGTAGATGTGTAAATTTGTATTCATGCAATATAGCTATTTTAAAATCATCCCAGAGGAAATCTTTAAGAAAAGAGTTCTACAACTTTAAAAGCATATGGACTGTGAGTTCAGAAATCAGAGCTATCTTCATACTCATAAAAAGCTTTGTTCAACATTACTTCAGCCCTACTCTGTATGTAAATCACAATGCAGTTTTGGGGGGTGCAATTTTATATGGTGTTTCTTGCAGGACACTGCAACATAGCTGTGTACTTGTATTCTCTTCCCCTAGCATGTGATCTGTGTACCATCTTTACTAGGCATTTTTCAAACCTGCCTCTAAATATACTATTATCAGCATTCATTAGAGCAGTGCTTTGTAAATATTAACATCTATGTTTTCAATGATACTTCCAGGAAACAGGATTTGAAATAAGTATCTCCATTTTATAGAGATGTAACTGGAGCATGACAAATATGCTAAAGTTTAAAGGTTTTGGGTAGCCAATCTGAGCAGTTTATGACTCAATATTTTAACACTACGCAGTGCTTGGTATTCTCAAGCACTCACTAGACATCTTAGTGTATAATATTCTGATAAAAAAAAAAGTCACTACAAAAACAAACAGTGACAGAAACACACAGATAACATTACTTTCTTCTGCTTTTTTGACTGTTGAGCCCCAGAAGGCATTTTAAGGAACTGTTGTTCTGGTTCTTTGTAGGCTTCCTCATCAGCCTTGCATAGAATTACAGTGCTGCTCTTCCTGTTTCTTAGGGAATGCAATATGTAAGTTAAAAAAAGAGTAACAGATTTCTGATACTTGCCTGTATGTACAAACACAAGCACGTTTGTACAGGGATAGATTTTGTGTGTATACAGTTGTACATACAATTAATTGGATTTTTTGAAGTTTTAACCATATATTTGGAAATCATACCTAAGCATTTAAAAGCCTGAAATTCAGAGAGCAAGGTAACTTTGTACCCTGCATAGTTCATAATCTGAGACTATCACTGTTATTGCAATGATATTATTGAATATTGAAATTTACTTTAGGTGACGTAGTTTGAAAGCCTGGAGTATATGTGAACATAAATGCATGTACAATGTACTTGAACAAGTATTACTTGTTGTTTTAATAGCTGCTTTTATGTTTCTATTGTTATCCTGGAAAAATCATAATCAATTAAAAAAAGATGAAACAATCTATGAATAGTATATGAAAGATAGATTTTATAAGTTAGGTGTTATTGCATCTAATTAAGTTTTTATTGTTTGTTCAGCAGCACTGAGGTTGTTCTGAATAATTGCAGAATGAATTTGCATTTTACAAGTCATACTATTTTTGCATTTGATATTAACATTTTTTTTTAAATAAAGCAAGTATTTCACATCCCTCAGATTTAGAAACTTCTGTTTCTTCTGTCTTAGATATTGTCTTTCTCTACCACTTAATAGTGAATGACCTGAATCTGTATCCTGTGCCTGAGTAATCATATTGGAATTACTGTTGGCTTGTCTAGATGAGACTTTATGGAAAGCAGAACGTTATCTGTCTGTAAATGAATGCAAACTGAAGCATCGTGGCAAACAGCTCAGTAACAAATTATTCTCCTTCTTTGATTTATGGCATATATTCCAAAAGCATTTCCTTTCAAAAGTTAAGTGCCAATGTTCTTTTTATTTTTTATTTTGTTTTTCAGTAATGTCATTTTGGAGTATTCCTTTAATCACTCAGACTAGTGTATATATAAAGTATGCACATTATACTTCTACAAGTAAACTTTCTGTGAGCTGTAATTTTTTGATGTGTGTATAAATATATACTTACATACATACACACACACACATACATATATACACACAGATGCCATAACTTAATAGCATAATATTCTTCAGGAAATTTAATCTTTGTTGAGTTTATTTCAAAAAAACAACAAACAACCATAAGAATGATAATATATATATATATATATATATATATATTATCATTCCTATCATATTATCATTCCTAAGCCTTGATGAAATATATATATATATATTTCATCATGTTATTTCATCATGTTATTATATGATGAAATTATATTTCATCATGTTATTATAATATATATATATTTCATCATGAAATATGGCCATGTTCTTGATCTCCTGGGGTTGCATTCAGCAATTTTGGTGTGGGGAAAGAAGAGTTATGGGTTTGGAAAGAGTGTGATTCAAGGAATCACACTTGGTCACACTTGAATCTCTTGTAAATTAAAACAGATGTTTCTAGATTTTTTTTTTTTTTTTTTTTTGAACAAGCAAATTCCTAACAATTTTAAAGGAAATTGTTTATAATAGATATATAATAAAGATTATTGTACAGCAAATAGAAAGAAGTCTGCTGATACTGGACTTTATTTTTTACCTTTTACAGAAAACAGGATGTCATGAGCTATCTCTGTAACACACTGGGTTAGTACCTCTAGGGAACCCTTGTGACCATCCAAGTGTAGGCTCATCTGAGTACAAGACATTGTGTTTCAGGAACGTTTCTTCCCACTCAAATCTCTGACCCAGGACCTCTGAGGAATGGGCAGAAAAGAACACTGAGAAGTTAATATTACTTGATTTGCTTTAAGGGGTAGCCTCTCTACTTGGTATTTATGAGAATTTTAATCCTTTCGGCAATGGAATGGAATTCCTACTGCAAGGCTAGAAGGAGCCCCAAGAAAACAGCCAGGGGCTTGCTCATAAATCTGGCTACACCTTAGTCCATTGTGTGACTGCAGCTTGGGTGGACATACATGTGAAGTAGCTTAATATTATCTATCCTTATACTATTGGCAGCATGGCTACATCAAGGGCTGGAACCCCCTTCTGAAAATAGGGGTTTTTGGGAGATTAGCCCAGGCTGACCTCTACTTTGTTATATTTTTACTACCAGCTACAAGGTTATACCAGACTCACCTAGCATTGTAACCTCTCTGTCTAATAATGGCCAGGAGGGAAAAGTACAAGGACCAGATAAGCACATTAAGATACTTTTCCATATTACTCAACAAGCCTTCAGCAATTTTCTGCTTAGAGATTTCCTAAGCCAGAAGGCTTCCTTCCCCCCCTCCCCCCCCCCATGAATTTCCCTAATCTCTTACTCATCTCATGTCAAATTCTGGCATACAGCATATCCTCATATGGTTTTCCTATGTGGTATATGGAAAATTGGTTCCTCTTACTGAATTTGAATTCCCTTCCCTCTGATTCAATTTGATGCCCCCTGGTCTTGCATGAAAAAAATGGTCATAGGAGAGTGAAGAAGTAATCATTAATTGCATTGTCTAAGCCAGTAATGATTTGGGGCATCTTTCTACCACCTCCACATTTTTTTTTTTTTTTTTCCTATGCTGAAAAGTTATAGCCTATTTTGTAGTTCCTGATTGTTCAATTTTACAATTGTGAAATTATTTCATTCCTTGTTGCCATTTTATGTTCAATTTTTCTGTCATCATTTGAGCTTCTCAGTAAGCTTGAAGACCCATGCAATTACAGATGTGGAGCAGTTGGATGCATTTTTTAGTCTTTGCTAAGTTCATACTTCTTCAGTTGATGCTGTTGTTAATACTCAGCTACTTTAAAATCAGTCTGGGAATGTATGTGTTAGTTTCAGTCTCATGGTTGCATTTTAGTAGGTAAAGCACTCAAATAATTCTCCTAGAACTGCTGATAAGGTGAAAGTCAAGCTTAAACAATGAGCTTGACTGAGAGAAAAGAGAGAAATAATAAAGAGCAAAAATATTTTTTGTTAGAGCTTGACTGAGAGAAAAGAGAGAAAAGATAAAGAGGAAAAACATTTTTTGTTAAAATATGTATTTGTGTGTGTGTGTATACACAAATAAAAATGCAGGTGTTGTTAAAGTGAGTGATATAAATTAGCAATGGAAAATATCTTTGTTGAATAGCTTTGAAGAGTTGGTGGTTCTTTTGCAACAGATGGCTGCTGAACAGGTGTGCTGGCTCAACTTATGCCATTTTAATGATAATGTTTCCCTCCTTAGGTCTTGAACTATCAGTTGTTAAAGGTTTGATTCTAACAGCGCTAATCAAACCAGATTGTGCTTTTCCCTGTAATTCCACTTTGGGTTTCTGAATTAATTATATAGTCTGATTCAGAGAGGAAAACAAGAGTGAAAAAGAATGGTCAACTCAATTTCCACTGCCTCAGTTTGCTACAGAAAGCAGCTTGCTGATTATAGCAAATGGGAAATGTTTATTGCTGATCAGCTTACTCTGTAATGGGAGCTGCTTTACTGAAGTGAATTATAAAATCAAGGTATAGAAGCATCATAATTTGACTAGCCAGAAGAGAAAAAAATCTTTTAAAGCTTTTTATTTGTACTGTGCTGGTGTTCATGTTGTTCACAATTTAGAATTAAACTGAAGTTGCACAGGCTTCTTGGTCTTTGCTAATCAGAATTTTGATTCATTTTCTTTGGAAACTTCATTTCATGCCACAATTTCATTTTATGAGACCATTGAATATCTACATAAGCCAGCATTTTTCAAACTGTGATTCAACAGAGGATGGCTAGAAATGCCAGAAAACTGATCAGAATCTCTTGTAAAATGTTGCCTCAGGTTGGCTGTCATCTAAATTGAACACCCTTGTTAACTATATCCATCTTTGTAACATCTTTTTTATTGTCATATGTACTTTTGCAGGGAGGATGCTATGCATTTAAAAGATTTAATTAGAGATCCATTATGTGTTAGTAAATCATTGTGAAGCAAACCACCCAGCCACTGCTTTGGACTCCACTCCGTTCTGGATCCTTTAGTGTAACAGCACTGTTCGTCTGTCAGGTCACACTGCTCAGTGAATAGCTGGTATCCTGCTGGACTGGAGAGGATTTATTCATATAATGTCCTTCAAGAACAAGCAAACAGGACACTGTATCAGGAATGTTTCTTATTACTATAATTCATTTGGTTCAGTGGCTGTATTTGGCTAAAAACAAAATCAACTCCCTCCCTCCCTCCAAAGGCAAAACTACCAAAGGCTTCATAAAAATGGAGGTACAGCATAAAATAAAAGTTAAAGTCCTTAGGTTGCTCTATATGCATTATAGATGAGGGACATAAGGTGCTTCATGTGAAGTATTTAGCTGGCGATTACTTAGACAGAGGTTAAACTGGACATATGTCTCCGAATAGTCCTTATTATTTTTGTTACACTTTGATTGAGATTCTGCAGACATTATTTTCTATATTTGAAAAGGGCAGCTTCACAGAGGATGCTACAATATTTACTTCTGCTTTGATCATGTGAAAACGTGCTTCATAGCTGTCAGATCCAATTAACTCAGTAACTACTCTGAATCACACAGGTGTACCCAGGATTTGGGGATGAGTAATTCTGGGGCTGAAGCCTAAAAAAAAAAGGAAATAACATTGGAGTGAAGGATATGGGAGTGGTGGAATGGGAAGGCAGAGGAACCACCAGCTTTCTGGGAGGATGTGGACATGCAGACAGAGCTCTCCGTCTCCCTCCCAACTCAGCCTTTCCAGTGCTCCTGGACAACAGAGGGCAGCAGTGGCTTGGTGCCAGTAGTAAACTCCCAGCACAAACCCATGCTGAAAGCATTGCTATGGGTGAGAGGAAAGCTCTCCCGATTTGGCTCTGGCTGGGCTTTATTCCCTAGCGAATAACCAAGCCAGTGAAGACAATGGGAGGGTGTGTAGCTGCAGGGAGGCATGCAGCAGCCCTGAGTCACCCCATCTCTGCTGAGCTCTGCCCTTGTCCCTAGTGCTGCATAACTTCTGTCACTTAAGCAACACGTGTGAGGCTGTGGTTGCCATTTCAGTGTTGGTAGATGTATTGGAACTTCAACAACAGGTAAATCTATAAAAAATAATGTGTTGGTTAGCTTGCCTCTACTTAACTTTTATCACATCTATATTAAGAGAAAAGCTTATTGCCTGAATTATTTTTTTGAGACAGATTGTGTGGCCAAAGAGCTAAAGAATATTCATTAACTTTGCCATCTCCCTAAGTACCTATGTACTTTACTTTGTGTATCTGTAAAAACATATTGTACACATATTTGCTGAAATAAAACATGTCCTGCTTTGTTAAAAGGTTTGAAATAGTGTTACAACATAAGAAAAGTTAATATAAAGCATTTCTTTTTCTAACTAGAGAACTTCATAGCCTTTTTGTTTGTTTGTTTGTTTGTTTGTTTCTGTTTGTTACCATTAATTTAACAACTTTCTAATTGAAATCAGTGTCTGCTTTTTATAGTATAATGCTAATATCCCAGTGATAATAGAATAAGCGTACATTATGTTAGTTACCATAATCATTACAGGAAAATTATATGAAAAAAGAAATACATTCTTCCTGACTTCATTGTGTAGATGACTGGATCTATGTTTCTGCATATCATTCTCAGGTTTGGAGATGGCTATTCTGTCAAAGTTTGGCTGAGCAAAGAAGTAAGCTCTCCAAGAATGATTCTTGACTGTCTACAGCTGAATTTTCCTGGAGCACAATTTAAGGTACAGCTGAAATTCCTCATCATAGTAATTATTCTACAACAAGATTAAGTGTGGGCTGATAAGAACAATATATACATGTTTATATATATTGATTTTTTTTTTTTTTTTCTGGAGAAGTATGCATGTGCATCTTTTTCATTTTCCTATTAAGCAATTTTTAAAAATCTGACTTGGAATACTGATTAAATCAACTCCAAACACTCATTTAGGCAACATAAATAAATAGGTCCTTTCTCTGAGTAATAATTTTCTTGTGATTTTATTGTTGACCAAGATAAGCTTGCCTTTTCGTTCACCTGTATTAGGAATTAAATGAGTTTTCTGAGAGTGTAGTTAAGGTCCACAGCTGGCAACTCTTGTCTTTACTGAGATTCTTTTATTTGATATGAAACCTTACAAAAGACCTATAGTAATTAGATTCTCTCTCTATTTATATGTGTAGGGTTTTTTTGTTGTATTTTTTTTTTAAATATATATTTTCCCAGAAAGCTTACCAATAAAACATAGAATTAAGAGAGAAAGACTTTTCTCTGACTGAAGTGAGGTATAATAAATAAATAAATAAAATTGAAGAGCATCCTACTGCAGAAATTGTTACTAAGGATTCTTTTATATCCTATCCCATTACATATAAATTTTCCTTTGTTTTCATTTATATCTGTGCTAGTTCAGTGCAAGGATCAAAGGCAATCTTATGATGTACAAAAGCTCAAAACAAGCACACAGATTAACAGAAAATTTCCCTTTCTTAGATACCAGCCATTTGATTACATAATGATGAGGGAATCAAATATTTTTTCATTTTGTGTATAGTCAAAGTGGGTATGTGTAAGCCTACTCGTAAGTAAACTTTGGTTTACTGCCTCATGTCTTCCCAAACTCCATTGTATCAGGGCAATCACCAATTAAATTTGAATCCTATAGCATAAAAGTGTCCTAAATTTATATATCTTTTATGAAATTAACAAAATGTCATCTCAGAACATGCACTAAATACATATGTCCTGGGTAAGAGCACTTCATTTAGCTACTAATGCAGGCAAAATATATTCTTTAAAAGCTCATATTGTTAATTTGCAGTGAGGGTCTATTGAAACTAGACTGGTTAAATAGTCTAGTACTTAATATATACAACTTCAAATACAACTTCATCATCGTGTGTATTCAGTTTTATCTGTTTTTATTATTTTTACTTCTTTATAGGGACAGCATCTTAACCTGCTTGTGTACCATGTCCCTCAAAGTGAGGGATGCTTAGCTGAGCTCTTCAGAGTCCTAGAGAACCACAAAGATTTTCTCCAAATCAAACACTACTCCATTAACCAAACCACACTGGAACAGGTATTATTATTATTATTATTACCGTAAACATTCTGTGTTACTGTAATTATTGATGCATTAAAATCATTTGCTGGGTGTATGTGATAAACCAGCAGTTCCAGGCTATCTCAGATCTACACAGTAACATGTGAACCCTACTGCTTTTATACTGCAGGTGAGCACAGTCAAAGCAGCACATGAAGCCACATATTTGTATTATATGTGCAAGCATAATTACTACTTAGATCCATTCTGTGTGGGATGTGAAGGCGGGACTGTGAACTACCCTCCACAGTATAAAAGTTGGGATCTTATCAATACCCTTCAAAAGACTGAACAAGTTTGTAAATCACAGTAAACCATAGGCTTACAGGACATTTTCCTTTGAGCTTCATTTTTTTGCAGTGAGTATTATGTTGCACAATGGAGAGCAGTGGAAATGCACAAACAGACAGAAGAAACAGACAGAAGAGACCCCACTATTGAGAACTAAGAAATCCTATTTGGGCAGAAGGAGTAAGAGAACACTAGCAAGGGTGGGATTTCTGAGTGGCTGTGATGTGTTAGAGCATTCTTGTATGCAACTTCTTGTTATGTATTCTGCAAACTGAGGAAGTCACATCTAGTCAAAATATTAATTTGTATGATAAATGGTGTGAACATATTCCTTTTACCCTAGTGCAAATCATTAGTGAAATATTCTGATTTGTACTAACCTTTTAACTGCTTGTAAATTATCTGTTCACTGAATAGCTGAATGTAAGATGATTTCAGCTTGATGACTGTTCAGGTGTTGTTCACTCAAGCTTACTTCCTCTGCATTATTAATGGTGATTCATCACCTCAGCCACCTACTCTTGTTTCTTCTCCCTGACTAACTGAGTGTCAGTCTTAAACAGGAAAATAGTTCTCTTGAATAACAAACATCCTTATTATCTACCCTGTTTGTTTGCATATGAATAATATGATCATTTGAATCAAGAATAGCCATCTTTCCCTCTCTATTCCTTGCTGTCAAATAGTTGTGTGATTTAAAAGTAAACAAGTCTTTCTGTAGTAAGATTTGTTTAGAAAAAAAAAAATATATATATATATCAAGGAGGCACATGAGTTATTGAATCATTACTATGTAGTGTTCAGAAGTATACCTTGAAATAGCTGGACCTTCATCTGTGTGATGGTAGTTGATAGAAACAGCAGGCTCAAGTTCCTCTGGTGTGACATATAAATGCAAAGTAAAACAATTATTTCTCAGTAACTTGTGTAGCAGTAAAATATGATTTTCATATATAAGTTGGTAACTCATTTTACCATTGTTTTTATAGTTCATCAACCAGTCTGTTAGCTGGAGAGGTGAAGAGGGATTATTTATAGAGTTTACAAAACATATCTCTAGGGGGGTTCTTGCAGCATAAACTATTAATTTTTGTGTCAGAAAAGCTTAGTAAAGCAACTGAAAAAAATCACCAGCTACATCTCTGAAGTTTTTGTTCAAGTACTGTTATTCTGAAAGTCCTATTTTTTTCTTTACTTACAGGTATTTATTAATTTTGCTACACAACAAGGTACCGCACCTTCTTCACAGGAACCTCCCAGCGTTCGTCAAGACCACCTGCCAGTCTAGGCTCAAAACAGAATAGACCTTCAGCAGCACTTGTGTGTGTGTATGTTTGTGTATATTTACACACATTTTATATGTAATAAGATTTTCAACTTTTAACAGTTTGTGAGTGAGAAGAATATAGCAGGAGCAGAAGTGGGCTGGCATTTGCAGTGCAGAAGGAATGATACAAGTTCTCAGTAAAACAAGACTAGTTACATGCAGACCAAAAATCTGCCAAAAAGTATTGCTTTGAAATGAACTGGAATTTTATAATACACATGGCCTAATTAATGCAGCTTTGTGTAAGAAAAAAAAGCTGATCTGAAATGTCACTGTGTATAGTGGATTTATTATTATTATTATTATTATTATTATTATTATTATTATGTGGTGGATCTATATTCATTAGACTACAGTAATTTTCTCTTGCATGCATACTTAATAACTGATTTTTACATGAACAAGGCAAGAAAAAATCATTGAATGGTAGAAATAGCTAGGCTATCACCCAATATTTGTATTTAATAGCACAAATTGAGAGCCTTTTGACTTCTGCATTAATTCAGATCTGTATTGTGACAAGCTAAATTAGCCTTTTTATTGTATAAAGGATGCTCTATATTCCACGAGGGTTTATGTTAAAGAGGGTATTAGTGTACTAGTCTGCTTCCCAGTTATGTTAAGTAAATTTAATAAGGCTTCATAAATCATACTTGACCATGAGTTTTCCCTTACGCCTACAGGTTGCTGCTGGAGGAATTCTCAAGTATCTTTTTAATGACCTATTTCCTTTTTCCTAGCTTTTTTTTTTTTTTTTTTTTTCCCTTAAGAAAATGTCAAAATTCTGTTTAAGGGGCATATTAAAAAAATAAGCTAAACATTCACATATTGATCAATAAACTTTTCAATGATTGTGTATTTTGGTGCTAGATACTTCATATGAAGCAATGCCAAAGCCTTCACCCTATGCACATGTAAAAGACGTGAACTCTGATGAATAAAAACTCCTTTCGTATTGTGGAAAAAAATAATGAAAAATTTTGTGAGTTAAGCTGCTGGCTTTTCCAAGTCAAGCCCTTTGGCAATTCTGTAAAAGTAGCTGATATCACTTTTGTTAGACTATGTTGTTCAATAGTTGAAACTATAGAACTTGTGACTTGGAATTGTATTGCTGGGTTCTGGGGTGGGCAGGGTAGGCAGGAGTTATGCCTTGAGATTGAAAAATCTGATTTTAAAACATCTTTTTTTTTAGTGCTAATGATCTAATTCCTTGCTGTACAGTGATGGAATATTAAACAAACAAAACAAAAAGTATTTGTGTTTTAGGCTTTGCGAGCTGACTCAGAAGACTGCTTATTAATGCTTTTACTAACACTTGGTTTGTTGTTTTGCTTTTCTAAAATTAGAATTCAGGTTGCCTATTTTTATAAAGGTGAAATTAAGTCCTAAAGGGAAAAAAAAAAAAATGAAGGTTTACAGACTTGACATACAGACTTGTATGAATCTGTAGGTCAAAGCAACTGAGTTTATGAAATTATTTTATTACCCTGATACAATGGGATGGCAGTGTTTGAGGTGAAAACAATTAACTTTTTTTTTCTGAATGAGGCTAGGAGTGTGAAGTTTCTCTGGTTTACAACAGAACAAGAATGGTCAGTCTTCAGTCTTAGCAGTGTGTGAAAGAAGTAGGGGGCAAAAGAAAAAGAAGGCAGATGCTGGAAATTTCAGCAGAAATAGAGGTATGCTAAGAGTGGCCTGCTTAGGGTGGAAGAAACTAAATGTACAAGGCACAACCAAACATCTTTGAGTCATAGTCTGAATCCACTCAACAGAAGAAAGCTTCTGGAGCTGTTGCTAGGACGGAAAAATAGAAAGGAAAGTATGGCAAGAAGTTGTGTATAGGGCTTTTTTTTTTTTTTTTTTTTTTCCCTGTTGCTATGTTTATATCTGTAAATTGGTGGCATTACGTTTGATTGGCTTTTTTTTTCTTTTTTTTTCCTTTTTTTAAAAAAAAAAAAATATTGTTTAATAACCTCTAATATTGCTGTCCTTCAAACATCACAAGTCCTTAAAAAATGAACCATACATGAGGAAATTTAGAAGGATGATTTGGGGAAAGGAGAGTGTGTTCTCAGGGCATAAGGCAGCCTAGCTTAAAGGTCCCATTTATATAGAATTGTGACAAGAATGCCTATTTCTGCCTAGGAAGTGTGACAGGGAGTTGAATTAATAAAACAGTCCTGCAGCTTTCTTAGACCAAGGGAAGCATTAAAGCATACAGGACTTGTGTGGTGAAACTGAAAAATGGCGTCCTAACTTAATGTGTAGATAGGAGAGCTTTTTCAGGGTTTGGCTGTGTAACACTAATTAAATGTCATTTTTTCTTATTAAAATGTGAAAGATTATATTAGTGTAATAGATGAATACAGTAAATAAGGTTTACTTCAGACTGATGGTTGAGTAAATTCAGTTAACAGTGTTTTTCTTTTTTTAAATTGCTTCATATGCATCTCAGGAGACCCAATTTAATTCAGGCAAGTAGCAAACAATGTTTGTCTCCCAATCCTTTACGGTTGAAGAAGGTCAAAATCTAATTGAGTTCCAGTGTACTGGGTTCTGTCTCAGAGGACATTTTCCGTCTCCTTGAATTGCTGCATTCCTGAAATATGTAAGTTTCAAGACCAGTTTTTGAAGATTTTTTTTAAATTAAAAAATAATAACAATAAAAAAGTCCTAAACTAGGACTCTGGACAGAAAAGGGCATTTATATGTTAATGATGAAATAGTCCTTGAATACACAGAGCATGCAGAAATACCTCTTACAACACTCCTGAGTTTTGAATCAAAGACGGCTGAGGATGCGAAACAGTAACTTTTCTTGTGAGACTTTTGATAGGGAAGATTCATAGTATTTCAACTTGTAGTTTCTCTTAGTATGAATGTATTCCCTTCACCCCGGGTCTTAAACTGGGATTAAGCTCAAAATTCGAAAATCAACTAAAATTCTCAAATGCTCAAAATCGAAGCTGGGGAGATGATTTTCATACTTTAAGGGACTATTCCATTGTCTAAATCAACAGAAGAGCTTCTGCTACCTGTAGTGCAGATTATTTCAGGCCCTAGCTTAACTTTCATAAAATTACAGAATAAGGTGGGTGAAAATAAACTGTAGGGCTGAACCTTAGATCAAAAGATCACTAATTCAATAAAGGTGATGGGGTGATGGGAGTAGTGGACAGGATTACAGAACTCATGATCTGACATTTTGCATCCTGCTTCATATTAAATTTCTGAATGCATTTCTGCCCTGGAAAACCAAACCAAACCAAAACCACATATTTCCTGGTTTGATTCAGTCATGACCAAAAATAGTAAATTTCTCTCAGGGTAGTTGAAAATGTGTACCCTGACGGATGATGATGGGAGCCTTTTGAGCATGTTTGTACCTATGAAATTTGAATAATTGGGGTCTGAAATCTCCTAAATGAGGGAGTCGAATCTGGCTCTTGTTGGAGCTGTTCAACTCATACATCAGTCTAAACCTAATTTAGCTAAGAATATTACTTTCCTGGTCCTTTCCTAGTAGGTAGAAAAGCTGACAGTTTCTTTGATTCAGTTTAATGTGATTTAATCTTTTTATGTCAGCACTTTCAATTTTTCTTTCTAAAGAACAGGGAGATCAAAGCTAGCAGTGCGAATATCTTGCTTTAAGTGATTGAGAGCCAGCTGGGTCAGACAATTTTCCTGAGATCTACAGTAACTAAAGAGAATGTGCTTCCTGAGTTGCATGTTAGATACTTGCAAATAAAACTAATGCCAGTGCAATGTAATGGGGAAGCATTTGTGAAGCAGAAATCACGGATACTTTGCTATTACAGAGAAAGCAACATTCTTTTGCTTTCACCAGGCAAGGTTCTGCTGAATGTTTTAACAGATGAATTCTCCATGCTGAATGATGATATGGATCACTGAAGAAACCTGTGGTGGTTTTACTTGGGTGGGCGGCTGAGCTCACCACAACCGCTCTTTCACTCCCCTTCCTCAAAGAGAAGCAGGGAGAAAATACGATGAAAGGGGCTCAAGGGTTGAGATAAGGATGAGGAGATCACTCAGTAATTATTGTGATGGGCAAAACAGACTCAGCATAGGGAGATAGGAAGATTTATTGCCTATTACTAACAAGCTAGAGAAGTGAGAAACAAAGGAAAACCAAAAGCACCTTCCCCCTCAATCCACTCTCTTCCACCTCCTCCCCCCCGAGCGGCGCAGGGGAATGGGGGAATGGGGGTTACAGTCAGTCTATAGTGCTTTCCTGCTGCTCCTTCTCAGTCAATCTCATCCCCTGTGATGTGTGTGATGTACGGTCCCTCCCACGGGATTCAGTCCTTGCTGAACTGATGGGCTTCCCACAGGCAGCAGCTCTTGAAGAACTGCTCTGTGGTCCATACCACAGGGTCCATCTCAGGAGCAAACTGCTCCAACCTGGATCCCCCACAGGCAGCTGCTCCTGCTAGGCCACCTGCTCCTGCGTGGGCTCCTCTCCACGGGCTGCAGCTCCTGCCCAGAATCTGTTCCATCAGGGGTCTTCCACAGGCTGGAGTCTCTGTCGGTGCAGGTCCACCTTCTCCACCATGGTCTCCTTCCCGGGCTGCAGCATGGAACCCTGCTCCACCGTGGTACTCCATGGATTGCCGGGGGACAGCCTGCTTCACTGTAGTCCTCACCACAGGCCTCACGGGACTTCCGCTCCGGTGCCTGGAGCACCTCTCCCCTTCCTTCTTCACTGACCTTGGTTCCTGCAAGGCTGTTCCTCACTCCAAACAGGGTCTCCTGTTTTTTTCCCGTCTTAAATATGCTCTCACAGAGGTGCAAAACAACATCACTTATTGGCTCAGCTCTGGTCAGCAGTGGGGCCCTTACCAAACATGGGACAGCTTCTAGATCCTTCTCACAGAAGCCATCCCTATGGCCCCCTGCTACCAAAACCTTGCCACGTAAACTTACTACAAAACCAAAGCATTTTTCTTCTTTATAAAATTATAGCAACACAGTGAATATAGTTGCAGCAGTGCCCTCATGCCTATTGCTATGTGGAAATACATGTCGGGGTAAATTCTGGCTCCTTCAGCAATGGCCACAAGAAAGTGGTAATCAGACTTTTGCGCTGTGTGTATGCACATCCTTAGCTTAAGCAGATCAAACTGGTGACGTTCATATCCACTTTCCCACAAAATACAAGTGGAGAAACAGGAAATATAAGCTATAAAAGTTAATGGTTAAATTAACAGGTCAGTTTCCATGTGTGACTAATTTATTCCAGCTACAGGATAAAATAGGTGTAGGATTTTGCTGCCTGTTAAGGTGCCGTGGATAATTTGAAGAAGTGCCTTAGGATTCAGCTGACTATGAGGCACCCAGCAGGAAAAGAATAGGATCCTCTAATGTGCTGCAATTTAAGGTAAGATCAATCAGGAGTTCTTCCACCCTCATACTGAGGTAGTAAATGCTGGTTTATAATTAAGTGTATTACATATAATTCAATTCCTCTTCTATGCACATTATACACATTATTATATTCAGTAACTAGACCCCTGCAAAATCTTAACAATCCTCTCAGAGTTAAATCATTTGGAACTTGATTCAACTTTTACAAAAGTGAAAGGTTTTTTTTTTTTTTTCTTTTTCCAAAGTTGGCTCTTCAGACTTTCAAAAGTCTCTCTCTCTCTCTCTTTTTTTTTTTTTTTTCAGAGTTGGTTCTTCAGACATTAAAAATTATGGCTAAGGAGAACTTGAGTGAAGGAATGTGTGGCATTAATTCCGAGTAGAATTCACATAATGATCTAGCTAAGGAATTGTAGTCATCCAGGACTCTGTAGCTGACAATAAGTGTCTAATAAAAAGAACATCAAATTATTTTCTTAATAGAAGTCTGTTAATATGTATCAGTTCTATTAGTAATATGTGAATCCAGAACAGGTTGAACCTAGATCTGAGAGCATTCTCAGTATATGAAAGGTAAGCATTAAGGTAATGCACAATATTTTGAAGTTTTTATTTTTTTAGTTTCTTTTCCCCAAAGATAACTAAATGATTAGAAGTGATGCTTGCCAATGGCCAACTTAAAAAGCTTACTGATGGCCCAGAGCTGAGGTTGTTCACATGCTGTTGTTGAGACAACCGTATTTTACTAGTCTCTCTCTCTCTTTTTATTTATTTATTTA
Organism: Heteronetta atricapilla; assembly: GCA_011075105.1. Lineage (NCBI taxonomy): Eukaryota > Metazoa > Chordata > Aves > Anseriformes > Anatidae > Heteronetta > Heteronetta atricapilla. Next base: position 85,689,821 of record CM021732.1, read on the forward strand.
TTTAATTAGTTAATTAATTTTTACCAAATGCATGGTTTAGTTTAACCAGCAGTAAAAGTTATTGCACAAAATATATTTTGAAGATTTTCTTTTCTTCTTTTTTGCAAACTGTGCAATTAAGAAATAGATTTTCTAGATGTACAGTAATTGAGGCAAACTGTTCCAGTGCCTCATCACACTCTTGAGTGAAGAATTTCCTCCTCACATCTGACCTAAATCTTCCCTCTTTTAGTTTAAAACCATTTCTCCTTGTCCTATTACCATCTGCCTGTGTAAAAAGTTGCTGTCCATCTTTTTTATAAGTTCTCTTTAAGTACTGAAAGGCCACAATGTGGTCTCCTCAGAGCTCTTTGTTCTTCATGCTGAACATCCCTAGCTCTCTCAGCTTTTTTTCATAGGAGAGGTGTTCCAGACCTCTGATTATCTTCATGGACCCACTCTAACAGCCTCACATCCTTCTTGTGCTGGGGGCCCCAGTCCTGGATGCAGCACTCAAAGTGAGGCCTCACAAGGGCAGGGCAGATGGGGATAATCACCTCTCTCGACCTGCTGGCTGCTCCTGTTGATGCAGCCCAGGATGCAGTTGGCCTTCTGGGCTGCAAGCACACGATGTTGAGCTTTTTATCCACCAGAACCCTCAAGTCCTTCTCTGCAGGGCTGCTCTCAATGAGTTCTTCTCCCAGTCTGTGCTCATGCCTAGGATTGCCCCAGCCTGGGTACATTACCTTGCACTTGGACTTGTTGAACCTCATGCAGTTCACATTGGCCCATTTCTCATCTTGTCCAGGTCCCTTTGGATGGCATCCTTTTCTTCTGGTGTATCAACTGCACAATCTGTTTTTAATTTCCTTCAGGTCTGCTCTTTCACTGTGCCAAAGAAGTAAGTATTAGTTGGATCAAAAGACAATGGTGTTGGGAGACATTTTATACAAGGGTGTATTCTTATTTTCAGCAAACTGTGATATATATGATTGGACAATGAAGACAGATGCAGTTGTCTAATGTGCTCTGAAGATACGACAGTAGAGGATTTCAAAAATGTTAACTATAAATAGCCAAAATATTTTCCCCAGACAAGAAGGTATAAACAAAATGAGTAAATTACTTTTTTTCAGGCTGTGAAGGAAGATAGTGGCAAAATTATGAAAAGAACCCCTTTTTCTGAGATTAGTGAAACAAATACGTGATCCTGTCATTAAGTTTAGAGACAGCCAGAGCATCTGCATTTTTTTCAGTCCATTGGTCTTGTCTTGTAAGACAGGTCTCTCCATATTTAAAACTAAATAGAGAAAGACTAGCTCAGGAGATTTGAAATGAGAAAGTTTTATTTGTTTTTCAAAGCCATCCCAGGTGTGCAGCCAGACTAAAAGAGAGAGAGTAGGAGGGGAAGGGGGAATAAGGTGAAAGAAAAAGGGAATAGAGTGAAAGGAAAAGTTTATTTATTTATTTATTTAATTTATATATTTTTGAGACAACTTGTATTGCTGTAAGATTGAAATTAAAGAAATAAGAGAACAGAAAATCTTTAATGCTAATGGAAAAGAAACCTGACATAACTCAGTAATCTTGGTAGTATCCATCAACACTACCAGGCCAAATTTATTTCCCATCCGGAGGGTTGCTCATTATATATGAACTTGGCTGGTATTGTGTTGATCGCCCACAGTTCTGTTCACTTCTGGGGCCTTTCGTCATTTTTTTTGACATCCCATTGCCAACAGTGAGTATAAGATGAAACATTGACATGTCAGAATAGCAGAATTTTATATTCCCATGGATGCATGAAGGAATAGAGAAGCAGGTCCTGGCCTTCATCTCACGGAACTAAACTCTCTTTACTCTGACTCAAATGTGATTTCTTATGTCGCTTTTCATTGCTGGTTGTGTTCACAGGGCTCCTCATTGTACATCACTCTGAAGAACAAGAGTTAAATTATTTTTCTCAACAGTTTAATTCACCATATTCACATAAAAGTCCAGCAGTCCAGTCAGAACTTGGCAAGACTTTAATTAAATAGTTTACCTTGTCTTGTTCTACAGAACTGGGAGTCTGTTCAAACCTTCAAGCAGGCATAATAAAAAACAAATCAAAACACACAAAAAACATTTTCTTGTTCATATAAAATTATGTCCTCTTCTACTTGCTTGCATCCTTACCTTGCATCCTGTTCCTTGGTTCCAATCATATAATCATGAATTGGATTTATTCACGCACACAGCCTGTTTACAATTAGGTTAAATTTAGTATGTAAGAAGATGTGTATATTACACAGCATTTTATCTCACAATCTTAAATTCATCTTCTAGGTGACTTTTGGCCTTAAGAGGATGAAGAAATGTGATCCAGTGCTTGGAAAAGAACTGACTGAGCAGCAATTATGAAAAGCTGACTAGAGGCTATGGTTTTATTACACAAAAAGGTGTAAGGGAAAGGAAGAAAGGGCAAAAGACCAGCAACATTCAACTTCTCCAAACACTAACAAGCCTTCAATTATTCATTTGCAATTACAGTTCACTGAATTAGCTACTTTAAATCGATAAAACATGGGTTCTCTGAGGGAGATTCTCAACAAGGGTGTTAGAAAAGAAAGGTTAGAAAGGGAAAAGAGTGACAGTACCATGGCTTTGAACTTGCTCAGTAAATTATTTCAGCTTTTTTTTTTTTTTTTTTTTTTTCTTTTTCTTTGTTTTTCTTTTTCTTTTTCTTTATCTTTATCTTTATCTTTTTCTTTTCTTCCTTTTCTTTTCTCCATCTTCTGTGCACTTTCTCCTTGCTTTGACTTTTGTGCCTCACACCTTCAGGTGAGAACAGCAGGAGCACCAAGCATCTGCTATGTCTGAACTTGGGAATGGAGTCTGGCAGCAGACATCCATTGTTAGTCTGTGCCTGAAGGGTGCATATATCTAGAAAGCGGCAAGAGACATTTTTTAACCACTTCAAGGCACCAGCCATAGGAAGAATTTGAAAGCTTCTTGCTGAGGGACTTGCCAACTTCCAAACACTTCCATTGCACATATATAGATGTAGCACAGAGAATGTCACAAGATTTTCAGGAGGAGTGAGATTTTGTCCACACCAGGGTTGTATTTGCTATAACTCTCCTCAAGATGATTATTCATTTAATATGCTTTTAGCAATCCATGTCATTAGTCTTTTGTTTTCACTCCACTGCTGTCATGTTGTAGCTCACTTATTATTATTATTATTATGGTACTATGTGTTAGATAGGTCCTTAAATACCCTAGCTAAAACAACCTCAGCATCTAAGGGAAGTCTTTTCCCCTTGATAGCTGCTTTGACTTTTTCTTACTGTATTGGTTGCCAGATTGTTGATGTGAAAAACTTCCTCTAAATTGTGTCGGGAATACTGAAGAACTGAGACTTTTTTTGTGGATCGTAGTTCTGCTTCACTTCTCTTAAATCATTAGACCCTTTTCTCTAAATAAATTTGCTACTCTTGTAGAGCTTAGAGGCACTGACAATGTCTTTGACCTGTTCTGCTCTGTACAAGACCTCCCACTTGCTCTTAGCTTCTTCCAGCAGAGGGTGCATCAGCAGGACGTGGTTGCAAAATCCCTCACTCAGGAAGAGCTGAAAGAAAGCACTGGGACTTCTGTGTGGGTTCCAAAAATGTGTGTGGAAGTCTGTTTGCTAGAGAATGCTTCAGAGTTGCTGTTTTCACAAGAACAGCTCCCATTTATAAACATCAGATAATATTCACAGAAAGCACATTATGAGCATGCAGTTAATTTGAGCCAACATTCAAACTCCAAGGGCTCTATCACTCTGTTAGTTAGAATTGTTATTGCTCCATCACTCTTACTTACATGACAGTGTGCCTGATCAGATCTAAATTCTAGGGTTTGATCACTGAACAATTGGGCCGTGCTTCTTCACTAACAGTAGAAAGTAATTCAAAGCTTTTGGTGGATAATTTTCAGTGATTTCTCTACAAACTAGAGTGTTAGTTCATTCACAACCCAGGGGAAAATGGCAGTTTGACTACTAGCCTCTCTTTATGTGAATTTGGAAGAGTGAAAAACATGCGTGTCTCACACAATGTCCCTATAGGCACAATTAAGAGATTTAAAATATTAAAAGTGTCTCAGAAAGTATGGAGAGGTTTTATTTTTTTTTCAGTGGGTCTGTGCAGAGTTGGGAAATGTACTATAGAACGATTTTCTTCTGTTCCAGGTTTGCATTTCTGAGGCCAGAATTGTTGTGACTGCGATTGCCAATCTGATGGGTGTTAGTCGTTTCCTTCTAAACTGAATGGAAAGTGTAGAGATGTACAAGATGCTGGTGACCCCAATTGCTATGTTGTCTGCTTCTGTTGCCAAGCAGCCTATAAAATAGTTATGACACTGATTTAGGTCACAGTGACATAAAAACAAATACCATGCTTGCATGTAGCCCTTTGGCTTTAATGGAGCTTAGAGGGGGTATAAAAGTCCAACTCTTAATTATATTACGATGGCAAGGTCTGATGATCGAAGCCATCGCAAAAGAACAATAACTTTCTAGAAGAGCCACTAAACTAAGCGTGAAATAGAGAAATGTCTGAAAACAATGGCAGAGTGTATTGGCAAGGATGAAGAAACAACATTTATTTCAAACATTTCAAACAACATTTATTTCAAAGCAAAGGTTTATTTATTTCTTGCTTGTAGTTTCTTTGATTTAAAAAGAAAAAAAAAGGCAAAATAAAAGCCATTGATCTCATTAATTTGATTTTTGGTTTGTTATTTCTCCTTTTTAAAACATTTTTTTTTTTTTTTGCAAGTATAAATGTAGAGGATTGGGAGGGAAAGAAGATGAAGCAAATTAGAAATATTTTTGCTGTGAAAAATTTTTCAATCAAATAGATGACTTTTTTTTTTTTTTTAATTAAAAAAAAAGTGAAGCATCTACCTTTTTTTTTCTCTCTACCAAATGAAAATGACTCTGAAAATTAGTCCCTGAGGTGCCTTTGAAAATGCTTTGCTTTATTACCCTACAAATTTGACCAAGTAAACACAAACACTGATTTTGGTAATAGATATATTCATGATTGTTACAGCTCATTTACTTATCTGTGTAGAGATTTTACTGTTTTTACCTTGTTGGTGAAATGCAGATAAAAATATTCACTGAGTTTAGATAAAGCTTCATTTTCCACAAATACATTTTATTCCAATTTCTTACCAAACACAGTTAAACAAAATATATCAAATAATATGCATCATGCAAAAGGAAATATATTTCTAGTCAGATATGAATAACAGAATAGAAGAATCTTTAATTCACTTTTATCTTGCTTTGATCTGAAACCAAACTATGAGCAGTGAGAAACATTAGTGGAAGGGGGAGGAAATGAAGATGACTCATTTTCTTGATTCACACTGAATTGATTTTGTAAAGAAAAGAATATGACCCTTTTGTTAAGACAGCATTATGTAGACCCTTTAAAATGTTTTGAATTGATTTCTTAAAATGTACATCTGTGTATCAAAAAGCTCTATCACTCTGCCAATGTTTCACAGTTAGACACGAAGCTAAAACTTTACATGGTATTCATTGTTGGCTTATAGTTATCCTTTCTATATAGCAGTTGGATAAAATGTGCCTTCCAAGATTTAGGCAGAGATTGTGGTGAAGCAAATAAAATTTAAATCAAAATACACATGCAAAAATTTTGTCCTCTGATATATCATTACAAAATATAACTCATCTGATTGAATGTAATTAGGAATGGGAGCTTAAAATAGTATCTGTATATTAAGACCACCATTGTCTATAACCAGGCTGATACAGAGTTTGTAGATGTAGGAAAAAAAAAAAGGTTTTATTTCATATTTTTCTAATCCAAGATGTTTCTGCGTGTAGCAAAAATAGCTTTTAAAAATGTCTTTGAAAACTACCAGAAAAAATAGACTGCTCTTCCACATCTCTAATTTATATGGTGGTAGGAGGATTGTGCTGATGCAGCAGACGTAGATTTGCTCCCTTTACATTTTATTTCCTGGGGATGTTTCCAGCCTGTGACTGGCAGAACTAAAACCAGAAAAGGTACAGTAGATAGTTTCTAGATTCTCTGCATGTTTTGATACCAAAATAATGTTTTCTATAGTAGATTCTTGAAATGTTTGTGCTGTAAATACTCCTGTTCATCAGGAAGTTAATTAACACAGTCTTGTCTAGTTAGCTTGACATTTCAGAGTTTAACTTGTTCAACTGAGATTACTGGGAGCAGCAATGTTTTAGGTAGATTGGAGTTACAGGCAGACAGTGTGTCATGCTGTGTTCATGTTTTGGACCTTAGCTTTGATATATATATATATATGTATATATATATATAAAGTAAAGATGAACCTTCAACAGCAGTTGGGGAATAATACACATTGTCTGCTTGATATCCTGTGCAAGTATAGCAATATGTTTCTAATATATAACCAAGTAGTTCAGATGCTCGTTATTCAGGACAACCACCATCTATCGCAGGCTAAAAGTGTTAATATCGACAGCTGATTGACGTACCATTTTCCTTTAAGATTAGAAACTTGTTTTCTTGAAGCAGATAGCCAGTTGTTTTATGTGTTTGTACCATGATGAGACAAGTAACTATGTACAAAATGCAGACATATTCTTCTTTTAGTTATAGACATATTCTTCTTTTAGTTATAGAAAAAGTTAACTCATGATCACTACTTGGGTCTATGACACCAATGTCTAGTTAAAATGGCTGTCCTTAGAAGCAGCTGTAACTGTGCATACATTTGTACTTTGCCTCTTCCAAGCCCAAACATTGCTTTGTCAGCAAATGATAAGAAATACTAATTTGAGAAATGTAAAGGATCTTACAATAGTTTGGATTTCTTAGTAGCATGCTAGGTGAGGGTTTACATTTCAAATTATTGCTTATAATAAAGTCAGTCTCTTTCCTTTCCTATCAAGTCACTTTGGTTGGACGTGATGGGAAAGGAAATAATGAGAGGAAGAGCATTCTGATTAGGGGTAGGTAAAACTGTGCTTGATTTCTCAGAACACTAGAGGGAGCAAGACTGCAAAGTTCTTGAAAGAGCAGCTGCTTTCTTGGAAGTTAAATCCTCTGAGAGTAACTTTGCCATACCAGATAGGTAGTTAAAACAGAGGCTATTAGACCATCAAAATAATAATAATAAATTAACCACCCCCCCAAAAAAAAAACAAAACAAAAAAAAACTATAAAACAAAACAAACAAAAAACCACCAACAAAAAACAACAGTGATCTCTTACATGGTTTGTTTGTTTGTTTGTTTCTTGTTTTGAGGACATAGGGTCCCTTTGTTTTTATGTCTTTGAATGCTGAGTGTGTGTTCATCTAGGCTAATGCTAATGGACTGACTGTGATGGAAACCAAAGTCCTTGTTTCTCTTCATCAGAGGCCCCTTTAGGCAAATGTTAACCTGCCAAGAGCATGTGTACTCCAAGGAGGATTTGCAAATGAACTAGTTTTACCCATGAACAATTATTTCCTGACCTAAATCTTTCTGTGCTAGGAGAAAAAATAAGAAATGGTATGCACTAAGAGGTTATTACAGATGAGAGAATATTTCTTCTAGTGTTCCCCTTGCCCACTCATATTAATATTAACTATCACTAGAATATGGTAATAACTTCTCTTAAGCATAGCACTGCCTTGTGATTATTCACAGAACTGATCCTGTGCCTATAAACAGATGTTTTACCTAAGTCGATTAGCCTGCTTGCACGTTCTTCTAAATAACAATCTGCTGGTAGCCTTGGAAAGTCAAAGACATTTGGGGAAACATTCTCATCTCAACGTGTTGGATGTTACTGGCTAACTCCTGCTGGGATTTGTGAACAAGATTGCCAGTGAATCGTAAATGCAACTCTATGAGTTCTGAAAAATCTTATTTTTCATGTGGCACCACAAGCATCATGACGGTAAATAAATTTAACTGCTCTCTTTCCTTTATTCCTGTACACTTTTGGAAGTCTTAAAGTCTTCAGTGTGAAGAACAGGGCAAGTTTGGAGAAACAGCTGGTGCTTGGTGTAGGAAGTCTGCCTACTAATGTAGAGTCTGAAGGGACTGTGAGGTTACATCTACTCCTAAGATCTGTAGGAAAAGTCAGATCAGGCAGCTGACTGCAGCCCTTAGCAGAATAATACAGACACATGGTGTATGTAGTACCCAGTACAGACTTCTGTCTCTCCCAGCTTACCACGAGAGGCTTTATTTGGACTTTACAGCGCTGCCAGCAGGAGGAGACAGGACAAACTGCCATATGCAGTTGTTTCTTCTAAGTGTGAATTGGGAAGAAATTCTGCACTTTATTTTTTTTTTCTTTTTTTTTTTTTCTTTTTTTTCTCATCTGCTTCATTTACACAGGAGTAGCCACTTCAAGACTTCAATGGTGACTATATGCCCTGGTCTTGCAGCTACAGAACAGGGGAATGCTATGACAGTTAGGGATACCAGTTCTCACACCATAGGACTAATGGTAGCACAAAAAACAGTGTGTAGCAAGAAGGGGAGCCCTCTTTAATAGCTCTCTATTGCATGCAGACAACATCTGTGACTTTAGTATTTGTACACTCTTTGTGGACAAATAAAGCCAATTTGTAACAGCTGATGATTTGCCTTGGCTGCCTATTATCAGTTACTTCTCTAATTTCTCATTAGCTGCTAAGAAAGTTTGCTGACTTCAATAAATCCACTGAAACCAAGGAATTTCCACTGATGTGAGAACAAAGACGGGCCCCTAGATTTTATCTGAAGTGCATGTAAGTTTGATCTTCCAGTCCTGTTCACAAAGTCCCCAGTGTTTATAAACTACATCCCCCTGGTAACTATTGCCTCTTGATTATCTAGCATTTCTCCAATACTATCGAACAGTCATTGAACATTTTTCTGCTATTGCTGTGAACAGGTTATATGACGACATGATTGCAGGAGAGAAGATTCTCACTCATTCAATTGCACCATATTTCCTAAGCCAATAGCAACATGAGTGCTGAGAGTCCTAGTTTCTAGAATGATGGCAAGGAGACTGTTAACAAGACTCAGTCCTCTGGGTTTTCTGTGGCCCATCACATGATGCAGTGGAGTGGTGACATTCTGCACAATGTCCACGCATGTGCACAGTGACTCCTGCTGCAGTGTGAGAGATGCCACAGTGATGGGGTCTTCTCTACAAGCATGTTTCTTCCCTTAAGTTGGCAATTACCTCTGCAGGACTTTCTTGGCCTCTGTAAGCACATCAACTGGACATCCTTGAACTATTCTTGAAGGTAAGGCCAGAAGCCTTCGTGAAAATTTTGTATGGAAGCATATTAGATATTTTGCATGGAGTATCCATACACTCCAGCATTGTACAGGACAACACCGTATTGCTCCTAAAGATTGACTTAGTCCTGCAGATCCCATGTAGGAAAATATTGCTCTTGAAGACAACACTAAAATAGCTATTTAATCATAGTACTTGACTCTCATTGAGAACAAGAAAGTTCAATGCATGCTTGAAATTCAGCGTGCTTATTATGCTTTCCCAAATGAAAAGGATTTAAAATTCATCTTTGGATGAATTATCCTAGCTGGATCCAAAGTCTTTGGTGACATTCACCCCAATCCTCTATCTCTTTTTGTACTCAGACTTTCTTTAATCATGCAGGCCACTGTTGTCACAGGTTCACAAGCTATGGGCTGTATTAGGACAGTTATCTGATTTGCCATCCTGCAGGCCAGATCTCAACTGACTTCAACTTTTACCCCCAAGCCCATAGCTACTTATTGAGTCAGAGCTAATCATAGGAAAAAGAAGTCACCTGAGTGTCCAGACTTTAGGAGTCTCCACTGTCTCAGCCATGCTGTTGGGTAAGATTTCTCAACTACTAATTACTTTCTGTTTTCAAAGTATAAGCTGAACATTAATTCTCAATGTATCTAACTTTTCTGCTGGTTTATTTTTTTAAATTCCTTTGAAATACCTTGCCTCTATTTGCTGTCTGCCATTTTTTTCACGTTAAGATCTTTCATTTTCAAGATCTTTTGTTTCCTTTCTGTTACCTAAAGGTTTCTGTGATTTCAACTATTCTAGTAGGGTAGCCTTTAGAAATACTTATTGGTATATCATATGTTTTTTTTTTTTCTTTTTCTTTTTTTCTCTAAAACAGATCTTACCTTCCCTGCAGCTCTCCAAATCAAGTGATTGAAATCATTGGACAAGAAGCCTTAGATGAAATAGCTTTCTATTTGTAAATTATCCAGGGTAGTAATGAAGGACTCCCTATCTGAATATACTTACAGTCTCTAATTCTTATTTCAAAGACAGAGAATACATTTTCATTATGCATTTTCATTATAATTTTAATTAAATGCTTTTTCATAAATGCAGTTAAAAAAAAGTTATCCATCTCTCATAAAGGAAAAAAAAGAACCATATTTTACTTTCAAAGGTTCTGATGACAAAAGAAAAACAATGTCCTGGTATGAACTTAAAGCTGTTGCTAACTCTGGAGTAATTCTGCATTTCCATTGTGTTGCAGATTGGAAAGGTCTGAAAATAACAGTTGAGAGAGTCAGGATTTTTTATTTATTTAAAGTCATGGAAATTGGAAAAGTTGGCTTGGTCACATGCCCTCAGTCTGTTGCTTCCCTACACCATACACCAACAAAAACTATCAGCAGGTCCCTCACTTCCTCAAGGAATAAGCATACAAAGGAGGAGACAAAAACTTCAACTATAATATCCACATCTAAGAAACGAATGACTGTGTCAAAATCTAAAAAGTTGTGTTTCAGCCCCTGTATCTAAAGTCACATGAGGGTGAGGATCCCAAGGAAATACATTGAAAATGCAGACTTTTTTTTTTTTTTTTTTTTTTTTCAGTTTATGAATAAGAATAGCACATATGTTTATTTATTGGGCAGAGGGAGAGTGAGGAATGTCACCATCAACAATTTTCTAAAAGTAGGTCCAGTCCTTGTATTTATCTCCAGTTCTGTTAGCTATGTTAGAAAACAGTGTTTTACAAAAGTTGAACCTGTGAGATATCCAGCAATTATTTCTGTTATTGTGATGATGAGATTGGACAACACTAATATACTACTATACAAGGTGGAATAAGACTGGAAGTGTAAATCTGTGCTGGGGTATCTTCAGACTGGACATGAGGAAAAATTTATTTTCTATGAGGGTGGTCAAACACTGGAACAGGCTTCCTGATGTCCCCTGCCTGTCAGTATTCAAGAGCTGTTTGAATAATGCCCTCAATAATATGCTTTAACTTTTGGTTAGCCTTGAAGAGGTCAGGTAGTTGGACTTGAAGATCTCTGGAGGTCCCTTCCAACTGAACTATTTCATTCCATTCTGTTCCATTCCATATACACAATAAGGACCTATAGAAGCAATGTGAGGTAGATCTATTGGGTAAATTACTTTAGATTTGTGTAATTCTTTTATATATTTACACTTGCAGAGCAACGATTAAGTGAACATGACTTTTTAAACATGGGTAATATTTTAGTTCATCATTTTGATATTCCAGATAGGCTGCTCTTCTGATAATCACACACCCATTACCGAAGACTTTCAGAGAAAGGAATTTGAGCTGTTTTGTTTGTTAGTTTGTTTTTCCCCCTGGAAAACTTCAACCTTCACTGTCTCTGTTTGTGTAAAATCTGCAGTATTGAATAAGATTTTGCCACATACTTCAAAGAGCTATCCAAGTGTCTCTTCTTCTGAGTTATTGCAAAAGAGAGGAATAGGATTTATTTTATATGTATATATGTAGATATATAGATTGGATTACCTTACTTTTGCTTGAATATTTGACATCAGAAATGCTTCTTTCCTCTAGGAAGCATGAACTGCTCTAGGAATTGACTATAACAGGATGGAAAATTTATGGCTTTTTGCTTTAGCAAAAATATTTAACAAGTTAAATATTGTGTGTGCTTTCTTTAATATTTGAAACAATACTTTTTTTTTTTTTCCTTTTTTTTTTTTTTTTCTTAATATTACTTTGTTGCCCTGCTTTGATATATGAAGGGAGTGAATGAAAGTGAATGTGAGACTAACATGTTCAGCACACAGCACCCTGGAGAGAGAGCACTGCTTCTTATTTTGAATGCAGAGCTGTTTAGGGTTGACTCAGCTCATGGAAGTAAATGGTACTCAAGTGTGTCAGTCCCAGGATAATGTAGGTTGTGGTGTTTAAGCTGTTTGCAGAGCATTGAGAGTGCCCTTTCCCTGTGCAATACCCAAAATTTAAAGCATGGGACTACTTTTGCTTTCAGATGCTGTACCATCTGTCACTGCAGATTTGCACTATTTGTCATAGAAACTTTAGCTTTATTTGCATCATACTTAGGGAGACTTAGATTATGTTTCTAACACAGCTCTGACAGCATGTCTAAATTGAATGAAGATGTGAAGCACCATCTAAGATGTTCAAGGCCCCTGGTACAGATTCACTGGCCACAACAAAAAACATCAGCCACTGATGCCACTTCTGCAAGATGGGAGTGGGGTGCTTTAGGCAAACAAAAAGTGGCTTTGCCACCACAGATGGACCTCTGGGTGAATTAGGTTGGGGCGTTTTTAGCTTGTATTCTGAGCATAGGCAGAGATTTTGATACATTTTTTTTTTTTTTTTTTTTTTTTTTCCTGTTGTGTAGCAGCCTGAAGCAGTGAAGCAGCCTGTTATTTACCTAGTGCCAGCAAAACTCATCAAAATTGCTAGCAATGTATATTATATTTTGTATTTGCTCTTTCTCATGATGGTACACTATACAATGGGAGCATCAATAAATATTCTGTTAACAATATGTACCAATTATCTTGACAATAGAAGGTAACTAGCAATTTTTTCTGGATTTTTTTTTTTTTGGCATAAAAGAAGGCACAGTTTGAAGTGTTTTTATTGATAAAAAAATTCCAGTTATAGCAGAATCATCAATTTTTTATTATTATTATTTTTATTTTATATAGAATCATAGAATAACCCAAGTTGGAAGGGAACTATAAGCATCATTGAGTCCAACTCCTGGCTCCACACAGGTCTACCTCAAAATTCAGACCATATGACTAAGTGCAGAGTCCAAACGTTTCTTGAATTCTGATAGGCTTGGTGCTATGACTACTTCCCTGGGGAGACTGTTCCAGTGCTCAACAACCCTCTTGGTGAAGAACTTCCTGATATCCAGCCTGAATTCTTTCAACTTAGTACAATATAACATTTAACAAACAGTGGAAAGCTTCAACATTTGAGTTTTCTTAAATTATTGCTAATGAAAATGACAACCCAGAGTGGTAGGATTTGGTTTTGGTTTCTTTCATTCATGACTTAAAAAATAATTTATTCTTCTCAATAAAGAAGAGATGACTAGCACCATAAATTAATTATTTGAAGGTAAGAGTTTTCTTTAACAAAATTTATCAGAATTTAACAGATTACCAATATGGTTATAACTGAAAAAGATCTTTTATAAATTTTCAGAGAGAAGCTGGTATGGTATTGCTGCTTACAGATAGTTAAAGCCACAATAGTCAAAATCACAATAATGCTCTTAGTGTGTGATTTCATGCCTATTTTCACCATGTTTTTTAGTGGACAAACCTCCATTAGGAAGTGAAACTGTATACTCAGTTTTATTTCTGTAGTTTAGCAATTAAGATAAGAATGCCTGTTAGCCTCCTCTCTCCTGTCTTCAGTTATTCTTGCAAGAGTAGGAGTAATTGCATTAAATACATGGTGACTAACTTTGAACTGCACCCAAGTTACCTGCTTAAAGTACATAGAACAGATAGCTCCCATTATTTTTAAGTTTGCAATACCTACTTGGCCTCTCTGAGATTTTGGTAACTATTTTGCATTGATGTTGCATATATGTTGGAGTTTTTTCCATATCTATAAAAAAATTGTCAATAATATGATAAGGAAAATAGTCAAGGAACAACTAAGTGAACAATATTAGAACACTACGTAGAAAAAAACCAAACTGACCTAATCTCAGAGATGATTAAATGAACAATTCAACTTTAAAAATAGTATTTTTCTTGCTGTTATCATAAGATACCTTAGAAGTTCAATTCTACTTTTTATAAAGAGGGTTTTATTGTTTTTAATTTCAGGACAGAGTAATTGAAATACTGAGGAAGCAATTGAAGAAAGACATAGCAGGAGCTTGAAAGAGATTTTGGGGCAGAGCTATTACATAGAAGTATGATTTCAATTTAAAAAGTTATCTTTTTGTACAGTAAACAGAATATTGTGTTTCTATATGGAGGTTTGTATATTGAAGTGGTTTTAGAAGGAAAAATAAGTTTTTGAAATACTAAAATTGAAATAATCTCAGCGCATCAAAGGGAAAACCCAGGATAATACCAAAAAGACCCAGTAACTGGGTCCAATTGCCTGTCCAATTGTTTTTCATGTATCTTGTCTCCATGAGGGTACATTTTCACTATGAAATGAAAAATTTTCTGTTCTCTCTGAAAGATACATCCTGCCTGATGTCCATCCCAGATTATGTTTGATAGCATTGGCTCTGTCCTCCAATGTGCAAGGCAGACAGGATCAGGGAAGACACTCAGGGTCTTCCCTTTGTCTGGGACCCTCATTGGCCCCAGTGCAGTCCAGCTCTGTATGCATCTCCTAAGCTCACAATGGTATGATGGTGACAAAGCCAAGCAGTGAGGAATTAAAGGAGGACTTGTTTGTGACAACAATTTAGCAATTGCAAGTGTGAATCAGGCGAACAGTGTTCAAACCTCAGTTAGGTAAATTTTGGGAGCACTGTTCAGGTCCAATGCCTTAAATCTCTTTTGTCTCATAGGAAATTCATGCTTAATTGAATAGCCACCTGTTCTTAGCAGGGATCTCATAGAATAGTTGCTAAGGGTTTGTGTCATTAAATATTTGGAAAGCCAGTATCTACTATAATCATATAATAACATACTCATAGAAAGGTTTGGATTAGAAGAGACCTTAAAGGTCATCTAATTCTACACCCCACTGCCATGGGCAGGGACACCTCTCACTAGACCAGGTTGCCCAAATCCCCATCCAACCTGGCCTTGAACACCTCCAGGGATGGGGCATCCATCCACAGTTTCTCTGGGCATCCTGTTCCAGTGCCTCACCACCCTCTGAGTGAAGAATTTATTCCTTATACCTAATCTAAATCTACCCTCCTTTAGTTTAAAACCATTCCCCCTTGTCCTGTCACTACACTCCCTGACACAGAGTCCCTCCCCAGCTTTCCTGTAGGCCCCCTAAAGGTACTGGAAGGCCACTGTAAGGTCTCCTCAGAGCCTTCTCTTCTCCAGGCTGAACAACCCCAAATCCCTCAACCTGTCTTCATGGGAGAGGTGCTCCAGCCCCTTGATCTTCTTTGTGGCCCTCTTCTAGACTCATTCTAATACTTCTACATCATTCTTGTGCTGGGGGCCCTAGAGCTGGATGAAATGCTCCAGGTGGGGTCTCATTAGAGCAGAGTAGAGGGACAGAATCACCTCCCTTGCACTGCTGGCTAAACTGCTTTTGATTTAGCCCAGGATATGGTTGGCTTTCTGGGTTGCAAACACACATTGCTGGCTCATGTTGAGCTTCTCATCAATGAACACCCGCAGGTCCTTCTCCGGAGGGCTGCTCTCAGTCCATTCTCCAGTTTGTGTGTGTGTTTGGGATTGCCCTGTCCCAGAAGTAGGACTTTGCACTTGGCCTTTTTGAACCTCATGAGGTCTGTACAGGCCCAACTCTCAAGCCTATCAAGGTTTCTCTGAGAGACTTAGCTCATGGTAAAGTTACTGATCTGTTCCTGTCAGTAAGAGGACTCAATGCACCAGCAAGAATCACAACTGTTAACTTCTTTATAATGCTCTGATTGTCAAAAGTGTGTCCCTTGTGGGAGTAGAGAAGGAAGGTTTGAGAGGGAGAAGCCTTTCATGTGTGCAAGAGAGAAAGCTTTGAAACATGGCCTGTAAAGATGCGACTTGTATGCCTGACCTGTAAAGAATGGCTGTAAAATGCCTTCTTGGTTACATTCTCATTGACCTAGGTTAGCTTTATTTATTTTGACATGCAACTCTCCCTCGCTCCCATTATCAATGATTGTTTTGCTTGTTTGGTTGTTTTGCATTTAAATTTCAGGATCTAGTTTGGGTTGGAAAGGACCTCAGGACATCTCTAGTGGAATCTCCTTATCAAAGCAGCGTCAGGGAGTTTAGGACTTTAAGTCTTGAAAGCCTCCAGGGATGGCAGCTGAACAATATATCTCAGCAACTTGTCTTAATGCCTGAGTGGCCCCCTGGAAAAAAAAAAAAAAAAAAAAAAAAAAAAAAAAAGTTCTTTATGTGCAATCTGAACCTCTCTTATTTCAGTTTATGCCTGATGTATCTCTACCTTGCACTATGCATTGCTGTCAAGAACCTAGCTTTTTTTTCCTGAATAACCTCTCTGTAGCTACTGCAGGACTGCTGTCTGGTATTCCCCCAATAGCCCTCACTAAAACTCTCATCCCCATGCTGAAGGAGTTCTGGACACCTCAGCTGCTCCACAAAGGGTAAGTCTTCTGGCCCCCAACCATCTTGGGAGCTCCTGCCCCTGCTCACTCCACTTTATCAATTCCTTACTTGTACTGGGAGCACCAAAACTAGAAATAGTATCTAGATGTGGCCTAATGAGGGGCATTAAAATGTGCTGCTGTTCATACAGCCTAGGATGCTGTTGGCCATCTTTGCTGCCAGGGCAGATAGCTGGCTCATGTGCTGCTGCTCACTGTCTGCTGCAGCACCCAGGACCTTTTCATGCTGTTCCACAGCAAACTCATTCCCAGGCTGCGTCACTGCAGGGGCTCTTCTTTCCGTGGGACTCAGCATTTGTACCTGTTGAATTGCATGAGGTACCTGTTGGCCCCTTCCCCCAGCCTCTCTGGGTCCCTCTGAATGGCTCTGTTCTCAAGGATATTAGCTGGTCCCTCCAGTTTAGCGTCTTCTGGGAGCCCGATCACAGCACACTCTGTTGCCTCCTCCAGGTCACTAAGAATAATGTAAAACTGCATAGGTCTCAGGACAAATCTTCGTGATACCCCACCGATCAACCAAACAATATTTTACTATCAGTTTGTCTACCTATTCATACTATAACATACAAAGTTGGGTAAAATGATATTGTGGGATAATACTGTGTGTGTTTAGTCTTGCTGCTATCGGGGTAAATGATGGTTCACTCGTTATCTACAACTTCATCCATTTTATCATACATGGCCTTCAGGCTGGTAAGGCATGATTTACCTTTGTCAATGCTGACTCCTCTCAGTTACTTTCTTATTTGTAGGTACATACATATATTTCTCTAATAAAAGGGAAAACAGTCATATTGAAACTGTGGCTGGTGTTTTACATTTAGAATCAGTGAAACTGGATGTAATGCAATTGTGTTCCTATGAAAGGTAAGATAGCGTGTGTTTCAAATCTGTGGGAATTTTAACGGTTATTTCAGTGTAAACAAGTCAGATCTATAAACTAGAAATGCATTTTGTTTGTTTGTTAATAAAAAAGCCTTTTTGAATTAACTATATTTTAAGATTGATGACCAGATTTTTATTTTTATTTTTTTAAACAGAACCTATAGTTCAAACAATACTAAAGAATGATGTCTTGCCCTGGGAGCTGTTTCACCCAGCTGCTCTGTGAATTGAAGCTCTTATAAAGAAGAATACATTAGGAACTAACTATAAAGAACACTAGGGATATTTCTTTTATCATAGCTGTGCCAGCCTTAAGCACACAATAGTTAAGGTTATAGCTCTGTCTTAAAACTCTCAGTCTGAGGGGGGGTTTAACTCAGTAGAACTCAGTAGTTAGCTAGCAAGTGGCTCCAGGGTCAAACCTGGCCTGCCCTTCAAGGTTGCTTCAGCACTGGTATTAAAAGAGAAAATGTATAGTTTTAGGTCTTCTGTCTTTTTTTTGTTATTGTTGTTTTATTGGCATTTACAATTCTTAAACAATTCATTTGAGAATATATATGCTAATGTAAAAGAAAAAGGCTGTGTGATACACCAGCAAGGTGAAAAACTGCTTTTTCTTATTGACTAATAAGATAATCTTTCCTTTTTGTTGTATATTTTTCATTTTTCCAGTTCCCAAAATGGAGAGCTTTCTTCACTATATAAGCAAAGAGTTTTGTGCAATATTTAGTGCTCAGAAAATAACACCTGTATCCTATGCATGGGACACATGATAGGAGAGACCTCTGATAACGGTTTTCTATTGAACTCTTTCCTATGTATTAATCTGGTCATATTAAACAACCTGACATTTTTTCCTTACTCTGGCCCAGACTCACATAATCTAATTTGACACACTTAGCTGAAAAAATTGAGTTAGAAGCATGGTCACCTTAGACTGTCTTACAGCAGAAGAAAGAGATAAGTACATCCCAGGAGTGATTAAGCCCATCTCTTTATGTCTCTGCTGCTAATATAGGCAGCCTTAGATAGCTATGCTCCTAGATAGGTAGGGAGGGACCTCACTGAAATAAGCTCTTCTCCATGATTTTATTCTCTTAGGCAAACTTAATTGAAAACAAGGAATAGGGAAATATATTTTATATCTACAGTTTCTATGAGTTTTAGTCCTTGGAAAGATTTAAGATATATATATTTTCTTCTTGCTTAGAATATTCTTGCTAGAATAAAATTGTAAAAAGAAATATTTAAAAGAGCAAAAAGTTAAGTGAACAGACTTTAATTTTCTGTTGTTATTTTTAATGACTGTCTGGTGACTGAAAAGTTTCCCATCTAATACACTCCTCTGGCACTTTAACTTAAAAATGTGCAAAACAAAGAATTATTGCACAGCTGTGAATGGCCAGAAGGGAATGTCAGGAGCCCTCACAGTACCACCTCACTGCCTCACTGCCTTAGACTCAGCGTGTCCCCACAACTTCCTGTTGTTTTAGTTTGGGCTTCAGAACCCAGTTGAAAAGAATCAGGATAAGTGCAACAACAGACTTCAAGGTCTGATTTGGTCTGCAGAAAACCAGCAGATTCTGAGATAGGCCTTTTTTAGAGGTATACTTTTTTTTTTTTGGTACATGGCCATAGTAATGGGGAGCCATTTACAGCTGGAAAGGAGTCACGTGTTTCTTATAATGGACTGTTGAGCACAGCTGGAGGGAAAACCTTCAAAAGAGAGACTGTGCAAGAAGAATGATCTCTGAGATCTTATAGCATGCTCTGGGCAAAAGAAAAGGTAGGATTTATATGTGGAAGTTTTGCCCATTGCATTTGGCTTGAAAATAGAATTATACATGAGAAGGCTTTAGGGTAAGTGCAAATCTCTTTTGGGCTGGCAAACCAGTCTATGGCAGGTCCTCTCCTTTTTTCAGTTGTAGAGGCAGTGCACTGAACAAGCGTAAAGCTGAGGTCAGATGCAGCTTGTGAGTGTTACGGTGTATTTCAGTGTAATTCCAGTCCAGTGCATGACTATTAAGATGTAGGAATAATTGAATCAGAAGGTCTGATCTAAAAGAATATCCAGGCTTCAGCTCATTATTACCTAGCATTCAGTTCTAATGTCTCTGTGAGGTACAGAAGCACTATTGTTTTCAGGGCAGTAATAGGTATGTTAAAGCTTAGAGGTATTAGATTTTTTTTTTTTTTTTTTAAATCCCTTGGTGAATCTACAGAAAAGTATGGGGAAAATTTGTGATATCAGCAATGAGGCCTCACTCTAAGATGCTGCATCTCTTCACTCAGCTTCCTAACAGTGAGTTTTTCTCAGTTTTGCCTGTGTTTAACACAAGTTGTATTTTCTCTGATTTGATTATGTTGCTTTTCCCTGTCTAACTCTTCTAGTGACTTGATTAGCTGAGCTTCCACAATCAAAAGGAAACGGATGAAATAATAATAATAATAAAAAATAAAAAACAGCATCATGTTGTATATGAAACATAGTATAGCATACTTTTGTGGAACTGGTTTTTAAAAAATAGCCTTGTTTCTTCTCTTGCTAGTTTAAGTTGAAACTATAATGTAAACTGTTATATTAGTGTGTACTGTAACTTCTGTTGTCATGTAAAGTCATATTCATGCTGCCTTTATAGTAAAATACAAGACCTGGCACTGACCAATGCTTTGATAGAACACAAATGAACATTATATGAGTAATCTCTTTATTTGCTGCTGCACATCTGCATTACCTGGCCCAAACAAAAAAGTGTTGAGCCCTTGCTAAGCCCTGTATTCCCCCTTGCGTGAGTCCCAGGAATTAACAGAATTTGCAAGACTGCCAATATACTTATAGATGACTAGCCCTTTCAGCAATAACATCTTCTTAACAGAACTTTTCTTTTATTCCCTATTGGAAGTACAGAAGACATGCCTTACTCAGCTATCCCTTAACGCACACAGGATGACATTTCTGCTGAGTGTTTTTGCTTGGGGAAAAAAAAAAAAAAAAGTCTTCCATATTAGCTTGTGGTGAAATAACATGTACAGCAGTTACCTGTAGAAAGTGATTGACTTTGAGTAATAGCTCAAAGTCAGAAAAGAGCACCACAGGGAAATTATTAACAGAGAAGTTTTAGAAATATGATAGCAGGAAGGTCCTTACCTGTAAATTTGAAAATGGTTGCAATGACACTTGGAGGTATGATTCCTTTAGGACTACTGTATTATGTGTTGCGGTTGACTCCTCTGGAGATTTCTGTGTTTTGGGTCTCCCTAGTAATGTTATTGCCTTCCCTACAAACAGGCACTTGTATTCACACCCTTTCTGGGGAAAAAAAACTTTTGCTATTTGGAGGTTTGGAAGCAGTCACTAGAGACATGGAATACCCAAGGTGTTTGAACAAAGAAAATTCTTTAAGACATCTAATTACATGAACTCTCCTTCAGGGTCATGTTCTCTGTGATCTTAGTAATTATTCTTCATCCCAGATAGCCACAAAATATTTGCAATTGTAGCATACTAATAGTTATCACTGAAAATTATTAGTCTTTAGTATCGAAACCTAAAGGAAACATGAAAAACTAAATTTTAGCAAATTCTGTGGCACTAACTGAAAACATAGTATTTCACATTAAGTGCACCTGTTGTCTCAGCCTGTCTACCCACAACATGATAAAGTCAGTTAGCTTAAACTGAAGCAGTTCAGTTTATCTTTTGTTGTGGTATGTTTTTCACTCAGCTAATCATCCTCCTTCTGGGCTAATTTTCTAACATTTCTCTTTATTCGTTCTCTTCAGCTGTACTTAGGAAAGGAAGAGACACTAGCACATAATCCTATTCTTCCCATTCATTCCTTTAAATGGTAGAGAAACTCTCAATACTAAGCAGTGAAAAATCTCAGGGACTGTCTTCATTAAAACTCTGCTGGCAGCAGCAACTGTGCCTCTGGCATTGAAGGTTGCCTGTGTGTTGCTTAGTTCTATCAGTTGCTCTAATAGACAGCATAACTTCTTCCTGTTGAAGTGATTCAATGGGAGAAAACAACTTGATTTATTTTATTGCATTCTGGAATTCAATAAATTATTATTTTTAAAGCTAATACTTTTAAGGCCTTATCATAATGTTGTCAGTGTATTTAAAAAAAAAGTTTTATGGCAAGGAAAAAGTCTACAGAGATAAAGTTTTACATATAAGATCATTTTATACTTGCTTTCTATACTTTAGTACTGATTACTGGAAGAATTTCTACTCCTTTGATACCTCTAACTTGTAGGAGTGCACCAACTAACAGAAATAGCTGATTACTCTTTGCCTAAACATCTTGTTCAGAAAATACCATATGAAAGGCCTTCATGAGAATGAGGACAAGGGTTCTGAACATCATTCTGAGCATCAGTGACAGAAGTTTGGGCCCAAAAGATATAAGGTAGAATATAGGTGAATATCATATTTCTCCTGCTTACTCTTCTGACAAAATGCACAAACTGGCAAATCTTCAGCTAGATTTAAGAGTTTAGGTATTTTCATAGATTCTCAAAGAAACTTTAGAATATAGTGTACATGAAATAGTAAGAAGGAGACCTCTTTCTTTCAGTCTAATATCAACTCCTTTCCTAACTAATGAGAGCCTTCCTCTTCTATTAAACCATTTCTTTAGTACATTATTCTATTGCAAACTATCATATACTTCAATCAACTGGTTTAGCTGCATTAGTTTTCCAGCAATCTACATGAAAAAAATCTAGGTACTGAGGCATTTTCCTCCCCAGATTTTCTGTATATCAGTGTAAAATGCCTTACTTAAAGTGGTTAATAATTGGGTTTAATAGGCTTACCTCTTTGAATATGCAAGAATCATTGGAAAATAATTCCAGATATTTAAGAACACTGTATGGAAATGTTGGCATGTTCAGGATACTGTGACTCAAAATAATTAGCTATGTTTAATCAGACCTGTAAAGTATTATTGTTGTGATATATGATGTTCCAAGAGAAACTGCTACTATAACTGCAGCTTTTCTGTATGTAGTCAGGTGCTCGCTATTTCTCATATTCAGGAATTGTTGTAGTCAGCAGCAGAACAGAAATTCTGTAGTGTGTGCTGACTTCTTACAGGCTTTTCATCTTGGAAGTGTATTTTGTGCTGCAACATCAGCATCAGGCAGAAGGAGAAGTAGAAACCTTTCATCTTGTACGCAGAGACAAACAGTGTATTGTCTTGTCTTGCTTGCCAAAGAAACTGAGAAGAAGTGAAGACTTGGGACTACAGAACTGATGTGAGGGAGGAGGCAACCCAAGGAAATCTTGTGAATGCACAGTGGTTTGATATCTAAGGCAGCAAGTTTTGCTTTATGTTGGTATCTTTAATTTAGGGCAGCTTAAAGCATGTTTAGGAATCCAAATCCGAGAAGGTCTGACAATGACAGTCCTATTTCCTGCTCTCTCCTGATGCATTTTATGAGCTGGGTAGGACACTACTTCCTTCCTCTAGGTGGAATCCTCATCATGAAGTTTGAGGTTCTAAATAAACGTAGGGCTGTTGGATGATGGAGTTTCTTTGGGGAGGGGTGGGGAGAAGGTTTGTATGTGTGGCTTATATAAAATTTTTCATATATGCTCTCATAACTACATGTACAAATAATTATAGATAGATAATATATAAAATGTAGAGATGTAAGTATAAATCCTTATCTTCAATATTGTAGGAGGATATGCTAAAAATGTCCATAATTATGTAAATTCAAAGAATGAGAAATAAAGCAAAATCTGTGTCTGTTTAATTGTAGAAGCATTGCATAAATGTTTCTTGATAATAGCAAATAACATAGCTAAGATTTATTTCAAGTAAGTCTATTGAATTTTTCAAAGTTAAACCATAAAACTCCCTAACTATCCCCACATTTGTGCTCCAAACATGCAACCGTGCATACCACTAGGAACTCCGCGGTATTTCAGTTATCCATAGAAAAGTATGACAAAATATGCTGATGACAAACAAACTTCATGTTTGTTAGATATGCATAGTTGCATGGATATTTTGAGAAATATCTGTGGTGCTGTTTGAATTAAAGCTAAGGTGGAAGGGGAGCTGACTAGGTACGTGGGGGGCAGAGCACTCAGTATTTTAAGTTTTCATACTCCTTTCCAAGAAAGTCTTTGTAAGGATTTCTGTGCACACATTACATTTAATGTCAATGGTTTATTCTTGCAAATATAGCTATGAAAACTCCAAGAATGGAGTTTTAATTGCACTTTAAATTATTTATACTTTTTATTACTGAATAAAAGTGAATTACTGAATATATCTCATATATTTTGAATAAAAAAGTTCATAATGTACGAATATGTACACATTATCTCAACTGAGGTTGAGATTCCCCCCTCCCCCCCACCCCAACAACAACAACAACAACAAAAATCCAGTTACAAAATGAGTCATACTGCTGTGCTCAGCTGGGTAAATACTCCTGTTATTGGAACATCAACAACAGAGTCTTTGGGACATAAAAATCCAGGGTGTCCTGTGAAAGTGCAGTACAGCAGTCATGACAGGATTTATAAACTGTTTGTTATTTTTTATTCTTTTGAAATAGGATAGCAAGGAGAATGATTTCTATTGTTCATTGATATCTATATCTTCAGACTTGGAGTTGTATAGTTTCCTCTACTAGTTGAGAGAATGGGACTGGCTGTCCCATTCTGCATTCACCATTAGTTGCTAACCTAAAAAGCATGATTGTAATAATATGTAAGGAAGATTCAAAATAATGGAATCTCTAAAAGTCAGTAACAGAGTTCCAATATATAATTCATTTTGAAACAAAAAATAAAAGGCATCAAGTGGCAGCCCTGTAAATAGGAACATAATTAAAATTACAGATGGAGAAAGTAAGGGAATGTAGGTCAGGGCTGATTCTACCGATGCAGCCAGAGAGTAACTGATATGTGTACTAGAGGCTCTGTCATTTCCACGAACAGCTTTATCCTATGAAGCCAGGAAAAAAAAAAAAAAAAAAAAAAAAAAAAAAAAAAAAAAAAATTTGAAAGTGCAAGTAGCATTAAGTGGTTTGGACATTGTTTGCATTTCAGTGAGATAAACAAGGACCATGTGTGTCTGCAGTCAAGGGTTTGAAACTGCAATAAGTCAAGAAAGTATAACTAGTTGAAATCTGTTTCTACCCCTCATTTAAATGAAACACTTTCCCATAAATATAATGCCAAAATTGTAGCTGAGTTGGTGTTTGTTCCCAAATAGCTGACCTGGTGCTGTGTAAAATGAGTCTTATTAGGATGGTGTCATTAGTGTGGTGTGATAATGCTTCTGGGTATTTCAAAAGTCTTTTTCTCAAAGCTGTTGTTGGCTTCTGTTTTTAGCTAGGACAGATGGGAATGACTCATAGGTGTTAATTTGGGTTTAAGGGTGTATTTTTAAACTTCACCAGTGTATTTTTAAACTTCACCTCCAGTTTTTAGGTACTCAGAATCTGTGCAGGAATCCAGATCTGCTGCTACTTAAGGGATGTTTGTAGTCACAGCATCTTCTTGTTTCAAAGAACAGTGTTAGTCAGGGCATTGTGTTGAGTGGGGTGGACACATTATTTTGATTGAAACAGTCCTACTTCACCCATTCAGTGCTTGCCCTGTTTCAGTAGTCCTAACTTAAGTTTCTCTCTCCATGTTTATTCAAATACTGTTACATATGTTGTCACTGATCGACATTTGTTTAACATGCATCTGCTTTTTCTTTATGTAGTGGACAGTAAGACAGTTCTCTCTCTGTATATTTGTGGTTGCTTTGTGCTATTTCAATAACAAAAAATCACCATAACATTTTCTTGGACAGCTCTTGGATCCCCAAGGACTCCCTTTGCACAGGGAAATATTTTGGAAGCACAGCATTTACCCAATAGGAGCAATGAATTTGAGGTGGATAGTGCCGTCAGAAAACCTCACAGAAAATAGCAGTGCTACAAAGACTGAGGTGCTTCTAAAAATGTCTAGATAAACTCTGTAAATATGTGAACTGTTTGGATAATTTATGTTCAGCTAGAAACATTTATTAATTCTGAATACATTATTCACTATGAATAATTCCCATCACCACTCTTCTGTAGCAGCAAAGTCATCTAAATTTTAGTATTTTTAAAAATTATGTTTAATGTCCACATTCAGGCAGTGGTGAATTTGCCTTTCCACCACCTGAGATATTTTCCTTCTGAAATTCAAGTTTTCTATTTTTCTTCTCCCCCTCCCAGTTCTGATCAATACCCTTTGTTTCTTCCTGAACTCATTATTTTAATGCTTTACTAATTGTCAGTACAAATCATTTCATAAGTAGGCTTAAAATGTTCAAAATCGATCAATGCTATAACTCTGATTAGCACTTTAAAGTTCAATCATTGATTCTAACCTCAGTCTCTTCAATTACAGTGCCTGTCACTTCAGGTTGCCAATCAAGTTTGTAACTATTATAAAGAGTCTGTGTAACTTTGAATATCCTTTATATAGGCAATTTTTCTGTCCAGTTTTTTTTCCCTGTCAGGAAGTTGAGCTGTTACGGGTATCCCATACATACATTCACTAACAAAATATGAGCCTGTCTCATTTGTAAGCAGAACATTCTTATATCTAGTACATTTAGGGAGAGAAAAGCATGGCTCTTATTAAATAATATTAATAATCATAGCCTTTGAAGACAAACTGTGTTTTTATTTCTCCTCACTGGAACCTTTCTCTTTGTCACAAATCAAATGGGTTTTTACAACTCTTGAATGTCTAGTGCAGAACAGCACATTTTTATGTCTTTATATACATACTTTTTCAAAGTACAGTAACAGATGCTGAGAGAAATCATCTGTTTAAAGCTAAGTTTGAAAGTAGTCTTTAAAGTCTTCCTCCTCCTTCGAGTCAGTAATAATGTTTTCAGTGGATGTACATGTGTATGTGCACGCTCATGTATGCAAATCAAAACTGCCGATATATTGCTAGACAAAATAAATATGTAGAATGTTTTTGACTCAATATGACAATGATGAAATGTAACCTACCATTAAAAATCAGATTAATTTTTCAGTGATTGGTCATTTCTAACCAATTCATGAATGAAATGTATAAACAATAATACGGAAAATACAAAATAGTCATTGGATTTTGCTTCTCATCATTCTTAATATTTTATGTCCTTAAACTCATATTTAATATTCATAGGTTTCTGAGTTCAAATTGCAATATAAATAATAGCTATATAATAAACTACAGAAACAATTCCTATTCCCTCCCATAATGTCCAAATTTGAAGTACTAAAAAATTACTTTACAAAAAAGCACTGTTATAGGGAGCAAACATTACTTGCTCCTCATCTCTTCCCCCTCCCTTCACACCAGTTTTGAGAGCAAGAAACATTGCAGTTCCCCGTTAAATACAAAAAAGGGATGAAAGGCATCAATGAGGCAGTGAAGATGCATCAACAACAGAAAGTTTACAAAGCATATATTTCCTAAACTTGTGGAGTTGGGTATAATTCTACTCCTCCTTGTATATCTCACTCACCTTTTTTCAGCCTCATTTCATTTTCCCTATTTTCAAATTTAGCCATGCTAAACAAAATTAACTACCTGAACTTGACTTGCATTGTTCACACAGTTTATGTTTGTCTCCATGGTGCTTCTGGTTGAAACAATATTAGTAACAAAACAAAGAGAAATAATAGCAAAAATATGGTAGCAATCCAGCTGTTCTTTGTGAGCTTTCCATGTTTTGATATCCTCTGAACAACACCCTGCTTCTTGAGAGCTTGCCTAATCTCAAGGAAGGTATTTGGAGTCACAAAGCACCTAGCCTTGCCTATGAGAGCAGAGATGTGTATCAATAGAGAGTGAAGCATGGTGCAAATTTTGAGCTTGAAACAGGGATCAAACAATAATCCTCTACACAGTTGTTGAAATATTCTCCTGGTTTTGGTGCCTGAGGGCAGTTTGAAAATAAGATTTGCTGCCAATACAATTGTATAGCCCCATCTCTTTGGTTTTAAAATTCAGTTTGTCTTCTGCTCAACAAAAGATGAAGGTAGCTTTTAAGCTCCAAGGCTTTGTTTATATTTGCATCATCAGGGCAGTCTTCCTGAATCACCAGTTCAAAGCAATGACAGAAAACAACTATATTTTTTATTTTTTATCATAAATTGTGTCCCCATTCTGCATCTTCTTGACAATGATAGCTCATTCTCTTTGAATACAAAAGGAACAAAACCAAAACAAAATCAAATATTTACTACCTGTCTCTAATGAATTCAAACAAGCAAAAATGCATTATGTCAATTGACTTGTCATTAGTGTTATCTTTTGAAATACAAGGGAGATGACGTGTGATTTGTGACCAGATGAACTCCATAGGTCCCTTCCAATCTCCTTTATTCTGTGATTCTGTGAAATACCAATATTAATGAGCGAGCATCTTCTGACATATATATATAAGAAGAAATACATACATATATACATATATATACATATATATACATATATATATATATACTGGGGGGTGGTGGTGATGGTGTCTGGTTGGAGGATGCTTATTTTGTTTTTGGGGACATTTTATTGTTTATTTTTAGTTAAAAGTGTCAACTGAGGTACAGTAGATTAAAAATTGGTTCCTTAATTAACTGCAGACAATGGAACATCATTTCATTCTGTGGTTTCAGAATTATTTGATACCTTGGTTCCTCTGACATCAATCAGTGGACATGACAATTTATATTTATATATATATATATACATATTTTTTTTTTTTGGGGGGGGGGAGTGTGGGAGGAGTGTCACATTCCCCATTCAGAAAATTTAGGTAATAGTGTTTCCTTCTTCCCAGCTTTTCTCTTTCCTGTATATAGATGAGCTGTGTAAGTTAAGATCTGTCTTAGAGTGTGTTTGTGCAGTCTGAGTATAATTGTGTCCCCTCTTAGTTGGAGTCTCTGGATACTATTGTCATATTCAGAATGACATGAATAGGTGTGACACCAATCGAATGTTTGCACTCGTATTATTCTATTTATAGAAGCAGAATACATAATAAGGTCTGGCAAAAATGTATGTATTTTTTTTTGTTTGGTTTGTTTATTTGTTTACTAAATGGGTATTTCAGTGTTATATATTACTATTATGGATATCTGTTTAGTCCCAAAATGGCTGTTTTCCTCTATATGAATCTACATGTGAATATGCAATTTATTTATTTATTTATTTATTTATTTATTTATTTATTTATTTATCCCAGTGTATGGATTTCTTTTTTTCTTTTTTTTTCTTTTTTTTTTTCTTTTTCAGAATTCATCCTCCTGCCCTCCAAAAAGAATTTCATCCAAAGGGTTATGCACTGGTAGACACCTAAATTACAGAAGCAGAAGCTATCATTAAGCCATAGATTGCTACAATTGCTTAAAATGCATTTTTTGTTTTCTACAGGAAAGATATGCAGGTAATAAATTATCTGAGCACTAGGATTATGAAGATGTAATTTGTCTTACATACTGAAGAAGGATATATTGAATGCTAAAGTTTGCACAAAGATCCATAATTCAACTTATTCTTCATATTTTCAGAGTTTATCTGGACCCTTTTTGTGTATCTCAGAAGAAGCACAAGGAAATATTTCTCACTGAAAGCCGAATTAGTGTCAGAATTAGGGAATTTAACATCTGTCATGTATAGAAAGTTTGTAATAAAAATATCACAGAGAACCAACAAATGGCTAAAACAAAGTTCTTAAATCCTTATTTATATATCTGTATATGTATATATACTTTATTTAAAATAATTTTTAAAAAAATGCAGTCTCAGGCACCTGTACTTAGAGGATAGCACTCCTGTACCATGCTACGCGTGTACACATCATGTTTGTTGTGCAGAGCACATGCACTGCACTGTGCTGTGTGTGGGCTTCTGCTTTCCAGAGAGCTCAAGCATCATGAAACCTACTTGGTGAACGAAAGCCTCTTATTTTCAATCTGCCTGCTACTGAGCAGATAACAAAGGATGCAGAGCTGAGGTTGTTCTTGTCCTTTCTCAGTCACTTTGGCTTGAACCAAAGGAGAGGGTAACCCAGCGGGGTTGTGGAAGCTCCAGCTCATCCACATTGCCCAAACTCCATCAAAAAGAGCTGGCTCAGGTGCTCCTGGCCACAATGAGCTTAGCCTTGCCTAATTGCCCATGTATTGCCCTCTGCTTCTCAGGAGCACTTTGTAGCCCATGATGGACTAATCTGCCTCCCGCACCCAGGCTGGCTCAGTGAAAGGTGGCTCAGGTATGTATGAACAAGCAGCAGTCTGACCTGTGTCTGCAGACTGGGCACATGCCCTGTGTTAGGTCAGTCAGACTAAACTGTAGGAGCACAGAGGACTGCAACATGAAGAAACAGAGCAGGCTCAAACCAATAGGCTGCTATTATCAATAGCAGGATCAATAGTATGCCCTCCTGTGGCTGCTACCTTCTGGAACAGTCCTTCTTAAACAAGGAAAGCAAAACACACAAGTCAGGAATGAAAGGAACAGAAAATGTGAGAATATGCCCTGCGTGAAGAGAGATTGAAAATCCCAGGACCATTCAGTGAGAGAGAAGGCTGGCTGTCTCTGTGGGAAATAGAATCAGGAACAATGAGTGATATGTAGAAAATAGATCAGACGTTCTTATTAATCCTCTCTCAGGATGGTGGCTTATGCTATTATCACCTCTGAAATAGTTTCAGGCCTGCATACCTCCCAGGACTGTGTAACAGGGGTTGTTATATGAGTGTAGTTACAAATACCATTTGCAATGTGGGTCCAATCCCCCTGCCAAAGCACGTTCCCTAGAGCAGGTTGCCCAGGTAGGCATCCAGACGGGCCTCGAATATCTCCAGAGAGGGAGACTCCACAACCACCCTGGGCAGCCTGTTCCAGTGCTCTGTCCCCCTCACCATGAAGAAGTTCTTTCACATGTTGGTGCAGAACATCCTGTGATCCATTTTGTGGCCATTGCCACTTGTTCTGTCCCCACAGACCACTGAAAAGAAGTTGCCCAAATCCCTCTATCTCCCACACTTAAGATATTTGTAAATATTGATAAGATCCCCTTCACACGACTGTTTTCTTATGTTTCTTTAAATTTGATTTTGGGTTTGAAATTGAGGAGACAAAGGAGAATCAAAACTCTAAATAATAAATTGTTTCCATGCAAAAGAATAATCTGGACATAACTTTAATCTTCCTTAAAATAAGAATTTCTAGTGTGAAAGCTGGTAGTGCACAGTCCCTGTGTTTTCTGATTGGCAATAATGGTCATTTTTAACACCATGGAATTTGTGGTGAGTGGGACAGATTGCTCATCTCTAGCTATCAGATATAGCAAGAGACATCAGTTTACTCTGATCACAAGCAAATACTATTGTTGGTTTTCAAAAATTGTGAGGGGCAGTTTGGATTTCAGATATCCTCATTTTGTGTTCTGTCTGCCCCTGCTGCTTTCACTTCGGTGGCCTGACATCTCCATCAAGGTAGATCTGACTTTAGTGCTTTGAAAAAAAATCACCAAACATTCATCTCCTTCTTTGCCACCATTATTTTGTCTTCAGTGACAGTGTGCAACTCTGTCTACAACAGAGCAGATGCATACCTCTAGGATTATCTTATGTATCTTCTGGTGAAACAGTAGTTTTATATTTCTGTAGATTTCTAAATTTGCATGGCATTTGTTATCTTTTTGATTACATGCTCTGCCCCCAATGTACTGTTCTGACTGTAGCTGAGTAAAGCTTGCAGAGAGAATCTGAGGAGCTGTTTTGACCTTTCTTTTATACCTCATGGAGATAAGTGAGCCGTAAGGGCTGCACTACTCTTCTTTTTGGACAACTTTATAGGTTGCTAATTGGTTTAAGATAGATTCTGAGGGCTGTCACACAGAACACACAGAGGTTATGGGGAAGTACTAGTTTTGCAATTCTACCTGTGGTTGAAGGTATCACCATTTCATCTCAAGCTAATTTCCTACCAAGTCCTTGCACAACTTGACTCTTGTCCCCATGAGTGGCCACACTATCTTGCAGTACCTCACTTATTCTTAGAAAAGAATAATGAACATTGAATTTACTTGTTAGCAGCAACTAAGGGTGAATGGTTCTTAAGTGTGTAATTAGGAATGAAGTAGAAATCTTAAAATGGTCACTGTGCCTTTTGACTGCTGTAACATAAGCTCTGAAAAAATATTACATAGAAATGTGTGTAATGTCACACAAGGTTTTCCACATGAATAGAAGGCTGAAAAAAAATTCCAGGCCAGGGATTATAATGTTGTTACCTTCAACAAATGATATAGCTGATAGTTGAAAGATGTTCCTCTAGATCATATCAGTGCTTTTTATTCGCACAAGATCATTAATTGTTGTGGTATTCATTTATAGGATTGACATAGGGTGCAGTTCAATCAAGAGAATTCTCTTTTGCCATGCAGAACAATGTTATCTGCTGAGGAGTGTACTGTTTCATTTGACATGTGTGATTACTCAGACTACCTTAGCAGTGCATAGTTAGATTTCCAGTGTTGTTTTGCAAGCCTGTCATAAAAGTGAACTGGAAAGTTCAAATAAAAATTGAATTTATTCTAAATTTATGTTCCAGAAGACACCTCTATTGACCATGCTTCCAGACTTAAAAAAAAATAAAAATCACTTTTATAAGAAAAATTGTTTTCCTTACCTCCTCTATAAAAAATTGATAACTATTTCTGGCTCACTAAAAATATATCAGATTATAGTATTTCATGGTAACCCTAGTACCACAGATTGCAAATATTATTTTTCTTGAGATCTGACAATGATGCTTGACAAGAAATGTGCAGTGAATGAGAAAGTGCCAGTAAGATTAGTGAGTAAAGAAAAGGGATTGCAGGGAGAGTAGTGGATATAAAAGGTGAGATATATTTTTGTACAATACTCCTGTAAGTGAAAACAGCTCTACAATTAACTGCTTTGAAAACAGATTTGTAATTACTAAGTAAAGTTATTTAAGTAAAGTTATAAGTAAAATTACTAAGCTGCTACCCAGCTACATGTTTGAATATAGAAAATACACACTGATTTGATGTAATAAATACAACAGAACTGCTGTTGTCATGCATTATTCCAGCTTAACATAAAGTATGGAATGAGAACAGATAGAGATGGAGACTGCAGCTATGTATTCAAAATCTAGCCTCAGGTACAGCTTTTCTCCCATAGCCATAAAGAAAGTCATCATGCTTCATCACTGAAGATGCTAAGATGTCTAATATTTGTGACTTTGGGCAGATGACAGTTATAGAGCACAATAGGCCACATCTGTTAAGTAAAACATGGGACAAAACAGGTTCTTTCTCATTAGACTGATCTGGCTGCCTTAAATCTAGACTTAGCATCTTGGAAAATCACTTTCTTTTCCTCAAATTACAATTTTATGTGATTTCTTCTCCTTTGGAAGTCATTTTTTGTGGGCAGGAGAGCCAGGGGCCACACAGTTCCTGAGACACACAGGGCCCAATGCCAGAGGGCTGAGGCAGTTCAGAAAGCTGGTGTGTGGTTGAAGGTGGGCTGAAGAAAGGAGTCCTATCACCCCGCACAGGTCCCACACCATTTGATTTGATGTTCAGTACCACCTTCAGTGACTGATACCATCCTAAAAATTTTGTCAGCTGAAGTTTCCTTGAAGGCCGTTGAATGTCTGATAGCTGTAATTAATTATGGGGTTAAATTTGTCTTGTTGTGAAGCATTACTGTGAAGTAACTCCAAATTTCTGAAACCACTACTACACCACAGTAGTCTTGCTATTTATCAGCCTCTAGATAGTCTACCGTATGGGGATCCGCTGTCAATACAGCAGATTTAAAATACATGAGAAATCTACAATAAAAATAGAATTACAGAGTTTTCAGTACAATAGTAATATTTGGTTTTATGTTTACTTTGAATAGAGGATCCAGCAAAAAGTATCTTGAGGTTTTGTTTTTATGAAGTTGTTGAATAGGCTGAGATTAAGACAGCTGATTTCTGATTCCTACCAGTATGAATTCCAGGAGTCTACTAGATGAGGTGACTCTGGATTCAGATGATGAAACAAATCAATTACTTGAGCCACCAGTATGTGTTCCTGAAGCCATGTAGAATGAAGTCATAATGCAGATGTCAGAGAGAACAGAATACCATTCCCATCCAATCTATTAAAATAATGTGTGAATTTTGAAGCAGACTGACTGGATTGATGAAGCTATCTCCAGGAGTGTTTTCATTACCTTCTGTATAAGAATGAGTTTCTTGTTTACAATGCTTGTTTATTAACCATTAATATTCAGCAGTAGGCTGTAAAGAATAGTGTTCAGGAAAAAATAGCATAGTAAATTTGAACTCCTGTGAAGTAGGCTAGTAAGGGAAGGTAAGGGCACCCTACTGTCCTGCTGTTTGGGTTGCATGGACAGTTCTATTTTTCTCCATTATTTATTTATATATATATATATATATATAAATAAATAAATAAATATATATATTTATATATAAATATAAAT
>CM021732.1:85728820-85779642 GCA_011075105.1 Heteronetta atricapilla
GTGGTTGCACACTGGAACAGGCTCCCCAGGGAAGTGGTCACTGCACCGAGCCTGACTGAATTTAAGAAGAGATTGGACTGTGCACTTAGTCACATGGTCTGAACTTTTGGGTAGACCTGTGCGGTGTCAAGAGTTGGACTTGATGATCCTTAAGGGTCCCTTCCAACTCAGGATATTCTATGATTCTATATGTAAGTACTGATGCTGAGGACATTCGGTACCTCTCTCTTCTATTGAAAATTTTCTGAGGTATATTCCTAGGATTCTCTGGGTGGATCCATTCAGTGAAATCTGTTCCTCTAATTGATTCACAGTGGAATGTTATTGTTCTTTTTGAATATCTGTTTATAGAACTTTGAGGATGATCTGGTTATCAGCCTCTTCATCTTTTAATGGTGTCTGGGAAGCTATTAGTACACCCTGTAATTCTTTTGCATGACAAGATAGGAGCATACTGAATACCTGCCAAGAAAACTTCTAAGGTAAGTTCTGTGAGTATTGATAATATATTTTGACAGTAGTGCAGCTGGCTATGGGAGAAGTTAACTGCACAGGTCAACATCCTGTGGCAGATGAGATGGAATAGTGCAGATTAGACACAATTATACATGTGTGTCATTAGTTTATGTTGAAATGAGAAAATCCTCCACTCCAGAAGGTAAAATTTCCTATGAGAACTCACAGAGGACATTTTTTTCCTACATTTTTTGTGTTCTCCACTCACCATTTTACTGATTTGGATAGTCAGTGGCATTTCCTCACTTCCCATCCTCCCTTGCTGGATACCATTAAATGTGAGGAAGGTCACTAGTTAAGGGCAGTCAGGAGGATAGATTTTCTACCTCAACACCTGGATCCAATATCTGGCATAATGAATGGCCTGAGTAAGTCCCATTGCCTGTGTAACATCATTATATCCATCCCTAGAACTCACTACGGGCTAGGACATTGATTTCTGAATATTCAACATAGCTAGCAGCTATGACATAAATGCTTAATGGCATTCCATCCACTCTACCCAGTTCAGCCTTGGGATCAGCAGGAGACTTCTGTCTGCTTTCTTATCTTTGTCTGTCCTGATTACAAATTCTTCTTCTTTTTTTTTTTTTTTTTTTTTTTTTTTTTCCTAAATGATAGGAGGTGACATGTGACATGGTGAAGCAAACAACCCAAGACATGTAGCCCCAATATACACTGAATGGTAAAGGAAAGACACCAACTGTAAGGAGGATACTTGTGCAGGGGGCTAGCTTTTCCTGGGCTGAGACATGCAAAGGGAAGTCACTTACAAGCTCTCAGTCCAGAGCTAAAAGAAGGGCCTTGTGCTTCTCTTGGAGCTGATATACCCTTACACCAGCTAAGAAAAGACACTGATTGTTTTCATTTCAGTGCAAGATATTTTTAAACATTTTAAGGCATCATCCACGTACCATCTACTTTTGAACACCTTGCATCAGTCAGCCTGCTGACTTGTTTACTTGTTCCTCCCAGTTAAGAGTGAGGTATTCAGTGAGACTGAAAAAGCTATTTTAAATGCATAAATTCAATAGATGAAGAATGGATAAAGCACCAGAACTGGAAACTCTTCTAAACAAAATAGAGACATACTTGTGTTTGTAATGTTAAGAAGTAATAAAATTATCTGAAATGAAAGCTTCGTTGGCAAGAGGAAGTTATAAGGCTCATTGCCTACAAATCATTAAAGATCCATCATTGAGGTTGTAAGCTCAGGTCATACAATATTTTAGAAAGACAGAATACAAGAGGGAAATAAAGCCCAGTAATATTCATTTGATGCGTATAATTAAAAGAGTAAAGTGAATGAATCTATTATGGCTTGCATTACAGCAGAAAAAGACTAATGGCCAAAATCAGAGATTAGTCTGAGGGAGTCTAAACTGTTGTAATTTACAGTTTATGTAAAATCTCCCTTGAAGGCCTGATCCATCATTCATTTAGAATCTTTTTATTCTAGCTGTGCACAGGAGTCCTTAATTCTGGACATGGAATGTATTTGTTGGCTCCAAATTCCCTTTAATGATGCCTGTGGCACAGAAGTCAGAATAGAAATTGCTGGAACATTGCTGTGTTTCTTGTATCTCCTGCTTTCTGCATCCTGGGCTAGGAAATTGGGCTCACATCATAGGTAGTCCCAATGGCTGTTTTTGCCACATGGTTCATCCAAAGGATGAAATATTGCTATTTGTCACTCTTGGAGACGATGAAACAATGAATACCGAATTAAAGTTTATATTAGTATTTAGTAGAAAGTGAAATGATAAATATATACAAAGAGAACAGAATTGGGGTAGAGGAGATGCAGCGGCTAGATCACATCTTGGATTCAGGACATTATGTAAATATATTTATTTGTAGCAGTAAACAAAAGCACCTGAAACTTCCCAGTGGATGGAAATAAACTTGAGTGAAATATGAGGACTCAGCAATCAAAATCCTAGTTTACATAAATATCTATCTAACATAAGAAATGATCCTGAATAAAAATAGTATACAAGACCAATTTAGTCACTGGACCAATTTAGAAAAGAATAAAAGTCAGCTATGTGAGAAGTGTAATCAACATCAGAAGAGGACATAAATAATGAAAAATTCAAGCAAAATACTGAATGCAATAAAAAGAACTCAGGAGAACTAAAATTAGACCTATAGAAAAATATATGCAAGACTTTCTTTTTAGGTAACAAAACTGAGAATTCAGTTTAGAAAGAAATTAAAAAATCGTATGTGGAGATTAGGAAAAAGGATGGAGGGAATGATAAAACAGACAATTGCATGGATGCTTCTCCAGTGTATTTACTTGAGAGATCAGGAAAAATATGCCATCTGACACTATTTGTGTATGCAGTATTCTGAATGATTTTGTGACCAGTCAGCCACAAGCATTTAGTAATTTAGCATAAATGAAAACTATAAAGTCTCTAGGACTTGGAGGAATATGCTCTGAGATTTTATTAAGGAGGCTATGGAAGAAATATGCAGGGCAGTGAAAAGCAGAACAGAACTTTCGTTAGGCTACAGTGGGTTAAGAAAACAAGATAACAATAAAAATAGACCACATATCATGAAGTTTATTTCTTGTCCTGTTGTATGTCATAGCAAAGTAGATTTCTAACTGAATATTGCAGAAATGTTTTGAGTTAGAATGTCCAATGGATTTGATCAGGATCTCAATCCACCATTTGCATCCCAATGGAGAATTCTAATCTGGTGGATGTGGGGAAGGCTGAAGTTGGCTTCTCAGGTTCTTCTACAGAGATTAGTCCATTGATATAAATAAGAACATTTTTCAAAGGACAGTAAAGGAGGACACATTGGTTTAGGCAATACTTTTTCTTCATGCTGGCAGAAATAAAAAATACATTTTCCTTACAGCCTGATAAAAGCAAGATACAGACTGATCAGAGCAAGAGTGAAAAGGACAGAAAGGCTTGTCCTTCCAATGGAACTCAAAGGACGTAAGGAAAAGGAAAAAAGAAATGCATTAACTTTGTGTTTCTGAAAAAAAAATGCATTGCATTCATGACTGGCTCAAGTTCTCGTGCATTGGTGGAAAAATTTTCTCTTTCTTTCTATACAAAAAGGACTCACGAGGTAATGTCCACTTGTGCCCCAGGCTGTTGCTGTTCCTTGGGCGAACTGCAACTGCCCTTCACCACACTACATTTTGAATCCAAAGTATGCAAAACACTACCTCTTTTTTACATCACCTGTGCAGCTATCTACTCTGACTGATGATACAGAAGGAGATGATACAAAACTGGTGTTTTTTGTTTGATTATTTGTTTGCTTCCAGTAGGTTGCCCCTTGTAACTAATAAACAAGTACACGTTGCCCATGTTATTTGAAATCTCCAGTTGGCCATTTCAATATTCCATATTTTTTCCTGCAGCTTTCAAGATCATGGCAGGTGTGTGCTTTCTAACTGTAGTTTCAGAACCCAAACTCTCAAATATATCATTTTCTCTCACATTTTATTTTTATGTGTGTGTAGTCTTGCCAGTTTGAAGCTGGTACCTTGTGTTTCATTGCTATATACTCTCCACTGACAGAGCATACAGCATTGCTTACCAAAAGAGTTTGTTCAGCAATGTCCAAATTAAATGTTTCTGGATATACTTCTGTTAATGTATTTTAATTTTTACATGCGAAGAGCACAATTAAAAAACACAGTACTATCTTATTCAAGTAATTGAATTGGAAGTTATAAATCTCACTTTCTTCATAACTCCATTTTGCCCACTTACTTCCATATAATTTCTTATTAATTCTGCTGGGTAAATGTGGCATTGAGACAATGTGATGGAAACTGCATCACCCACCAAATTCTTAACAGACAATGTTAGCCTGGGAATGATAGTGGAGCAAGAAAGAAAGTACTTTAAATATTAGATCCCAGGCTGAATTTGCAGATCAAGTAGCTTCATTGAATCATATTTTTAGTTCTGAATGCCACAGATTTTTTTAAGGACTTAAAAGGTAATGCACGTAAGAGGTAAAGAATTGTGATTTTTACACAGGCATTTTTCACAGTAAAACAGAATTTATTGTCTTTTGTAACAAAACTAAGAAGGAATAAATGCTTAAGAAGACCTAAGCCTCTAAACTGCTTAATTTTGTATACCAGTTCCTTTTTCGTATGATGAAGCCTTCTTTCCTGCCTGTCATGTATCCTGTATGTAAAAGAAAATTGTAGGAAGGCAGGATATTCCTTATATTGATACAATATCTTTCTCCGGAGATATTCAAGGCCTGCCTGGACAACTACCTGGGCATGTGCTTTAGCAGGGAATGTGCTTTGGCAGGGGGGTTGGACTCGATGATCTCTTGAGGTCCCTTCCAATCCTTACAATTCTGTGATTCTGTGATCTTTCATTTGGGGATTGTGATATTTCATTATGGGCTAGCAAGAACTGCAGTAGTACATATGTGTTCAGATGTGGTCTCATTAAATTCATACATTTACATTTTCCAGGAACACTATCTGAGATTGTCAGAATTTAACAAAAGTTTTCTTGAGCAAGAGGCCGAGGGAAATGTTGAACTGTGCCAAGAAACTAACTTTGTGCATAATTGTAAATGCAATAGTCATGTGTTTTCTCATGAGGCAAGAAGAATTATTGTATAGGTAGATGTCTTTTTTAATTATAAAACTTTGATTTATGAATATTAATGAATACAAAAAAGTGTTTCAAGTGGATTGATCTTGAAATAATCAAATATGTTGTCACTTAACCATATACTTAATGGTATGCTACTTATAACTGTAATGATTGTTTGCCAAGCCTAGTTCCAAATAAAGAAAGAAATGCACAGATGTTTTTCTTATTTAAGTGCATTAAAATGCATACAGAATGTTTAGAAATGCAAATCCTTTAAATCAACTACTTGACTAAATAAGGCTTTGTTTCAAGTTGTTGTAATAGAGCCTTTTGCATATAAATAAAAGATTGTGTTAAAGAGAGAATAAGTAATCTGTAGAACAGCAGTCAAGAGAACTGGAGTCTGCAAGGAGTGAAAACACAGGGCTTGCACAGTACTGAGGAGTTTGCAGGGTTGAAGTAAATTGTTTGCAGTTATTTCTGTGGCTGATTGTACAGTAGCAGCAAGATTATGTTGATGCATTTGACCTATTATACTGGCATAGAAGGAATTTACTCCTTTTAATATCTCAGCGCCAGAAGCCAGCTTTGCATTATTTTGATTTATGGCATTATTAGCACAGCTTATATTTCAGGGTGCTCTGTTAATCCTCCCATTTATAATGGTATACCAGTTTCTTCTGGATTTCAGGAAAGACAGTGGTTTTCCATGGGAACAGATGTCAAACCACTGCTACCAGTGTTTTGTGATGATCAAAAGATACAAACATGAGGGCATAAGGATAGATGACCCTGTGATGGGATGGCACTTGTGCTAGAAATATTTGTGAAATTCAGAAGGGTTCTGCAATTGGATCAGTCTCAGTAAAGGTAAGTCTCAGCTAAATATCTCCCATGATGAAAGGAAGATTTGAGGAAGCCAGTGAGGAAAATCTCAGGAAAAATCTGGGACAAATAAGTGGGAGAGTTCTTCTTGGCAGCAGAAGCAATAGAGCAAGAAGAAAATTGTATTGGTTTTACATGGCAAGGTTTTGGTAGCAGGGGGCCATAGGGGTGGCTTCTGTGAGAATGATCTAGAAGCTGCCCCATGTTTGGTAAGGGCCCCGCTGCTGACCAGAGCTGAGCCAATAAGTGATGTTGTTTCCGCCTCTG
This sequence comes from Heteronetta atricapilla, assembly GCA_011075105.1. Lineage (NCBI taxonomy): Eukaryota > Metazoa > Chordata > Aves > Anseriformes > Anatidae > Heteronetta > Heteronetta atricapilla. Next base: position 85,735,093 of record CM021732.1, read on the forward strand.
TGAGAGCAGATTTAAGACGGGAAAAAAGAACACTGGGCCACACGGCAGCTGGGACAGCGAGAGGAGTGAGGAACAGCCTTGCAGGCACCAAGGTCAGTGAAGAAGGAGGGGGAGAGGTGCTCCATACGCTGGAGCAGAAGTCCCCTGCAGCCTGTGGTGAGGACCATGGTGAAGCAGGCTGTCCCCCTGCAGCCCATGGAGTACCATGGTGGAGCAGGGTTCCTGTAGGGTGTGGAGAAGAGACCATGCAGCAGCAGGTGACCTGGCAGGAGCTGCTGCCTGTGGGGACCCATGTTGGAACAGTTTGCTCCTGAAGGATGGACCCCGTGGTTCGGACCCATATCTGGAGCAGTTCTTGAAGAGCTGCTGCCTGTGGGCAGCCCATGCCTGATCAGTTCAGAAAGGACTGCATTTGAGTTGGGGGGAGGGGGGGGGGAGGTGGAAGAGGGTGGATGGAGGGGTAAGGTGCTTTTGGTTTCTTTCCTTTGTTTCTTGCTTCACTAGCTCATTAGTAATACGCAATAAATCTTCCAATCTCTCTATGCTGAGTCTGTTTTGCCTGTCACGATAATTACTGTGTGATCTCCTCATCCTTACCTCAACCCTTGAGCCCCTTTCATCGTATTTTCTTCCTGCTCCTCTTTGAGGAGGGGGAGTGAAAGAGCAGTTGTGGTGGAGCTCGGCTGACCACCACGACAATAAAGAACAAGAAATGGGGTATTTGATGAGGGTAGAGATAGGTTTGTGATCACCAAATCACCTTGCTTTTCCTGGCTTCTCTTGTTTTGTTGTACGACATCATCTTTCCGTGGTTATAGAAGTAATGTTCTACCTTGGAAATTTAATGAGCAAGTATAGAAGGATTGATAGAGTCAAAGTAGAAGGGAGTTTAGCCAGTACATGGTGTGGAATACTGCAGTAGTTCTTGTGCCATGGGTCTGTTCTGGTGTTTCAGGTAGATGAAGTACTTGACAAGAAATATTTGTTGTTGTGGGGTGGAGCAATGGATTATTTGTTAGCTCAACAGCCTAGCTGTGAGGTTGGATTTGAGAAGGTTTCTTTTGAATTTCCCTATTTTTCTTTATTTATGGTTGAGTAACTGAAAAAATGAAGACAGCTATTCAGGAGACAAATTCTCAAGTGTCTCAGGCAGAATAATGAATATTCCTTGCTGCTACTGCAAATGCAAAAAGCAGAATGATGCCAGAAATATATGCAGTGGGGAAAGGCTTACATCAAAGAATATTTGGTAATACAAAGCAGATAAAGTAGAGAACTGTTTAACTGCAGCTGCCAATCTTCTACTCAGATCATTTTGATCCTCCTATTCTAGCTGGTAACCACAATAATATTGGGCGTTAACCATTTATTGCTATTGCAAGCAAATTAGCTACTGCTGTTTGCCTGAATATATGGAGATCTAGAGCTTAGAAGGAATACTTTCTGTCTATTTTGGTGTCTTTTATTACAGTTGCTTGTATTAGTCAGTGAAATTAAAAGAAATAAATATCTGTCAGGGTTTTTTTTGTATCACTGCTGTCTGTATTTAATGTTAAGAGACAAATGCTTCAGCACAGATCTAAGATGCTACATTTGTGATTAACAAATTATTGTTAATAATAAAGTGTGGCAATTTTCTTGTGATTCAGAAAACCTTCAGGGGACAGAATCTGCTCCACATCCTCCAAAAAGCTGAGTTATAGTGTGGAATGACGTACAGTGCAATGAAATACTGATCTTGCTACATCAGGTGTAGAATAGATAGTCCCAGGAAGAGTGAAGACGAGCAGTTATTTTTTTCTGTATTCTAGATAGATATATTCTATCTAGCTACAGTAAATTTATATTGGTACAAATGGAAGTGACACTGATTTCTGACCAATTATATTTTATATCCACTTTGCTGTTGAGGAATAAGGTTCAGAGGAATGGAAACATCAAAATTTTGATAGAGAAATCCTTTGTTAAACAAACAAACAAAAAAATAATAATTGCACATGCCAGTGACACATGAACTTCTTTCCTTCCCACTGTAGGGTCATGTTTCCAATGGGAGCAGTTTTTTTGTTCACAATAACATCTGCAGGTATTTGCATTCACATTTAAACTTCAGTTTGGAAACAGACTTGATAGCGATTACTTTTTTATTCTTGCAGGTTTGAGATTCATCCACTGTAGAAAGAGAGATAATACCCTGTGAGAATAGTGATCAATGACAGATAATGAGTACCTAATTGTGAAAAAAACACTCCTGACATTGCTATTGGAAAACAGCTCTACTAAGTTGTACCAAAAGATTGTTTCAACTGGTATCCTATTTACAACAGTGATCATGTGCATCTCCTCGAGGAAAAGTATGATTAGGAAGGCCAACTTCTCTTAATACCCCTCTTCTCTGCTGAGTTAGATGTTATCTTCAACTATTCAGTAGCTCTTAATAGTGTCACAGGCTGTTTTGGAGCATGGGTAAATTTTTACCATCCTGTTGCATGGGAAAATTCTTCCTTGTGTTGTATTTGGGCCTGGCTTCTGCCATCGTCTTGATTAGTGTCCTTGGAGAGATGGCCCACTTTTGCTCCATGGTCCCTGCCACTTCTGATGTCAAAAACATTTTTGTCTCACCCTCTGTTGTCACTTGCCTGATCTAAAGAGTACCAGTTTACTACTTCTTCTTCCAGAAGCCCTTTTCTGAATCTGTCCATTTTAGCCTCAGACATGAATACATAGCATGCATAGCATAATACTACTCTCTTCTCTACTTCTGGCCTTGTTTTTCTGGTGCCCTTACATTTCAGTGTGACAGTGATTTTCTTCTACTGAGCTTCTAGTGTGCTTACTCATTTTAGTACTCATTCCTTTTTTTTATATTGTTTGTTAGATTTTTGTTGGTGGTGTTAAAGCATGTGTTTTGGTTCTCCTCCCATCCCATTTAAACACCAGTCTGGCATTTTCTAAATGACTAATTCTGATCCTTCATGAATTAGGACATTTCTATGTCTGCCTGTGTGAACTGTATGGTGTTTTGCACATCTTGGCTTTTCCCCACTCTTCAGTTGACTTATATTTTTTTTTGTCTTTAAAGACAAGCAGTCTGGTTAACTTACAGTTCAAATGAAATCCACTCTTCCTCGTTGGCCTCCTTTTACTCTAGAAGTTCTCTCCATTCCACCATAATAATTTATGGGGAATTAAACTCTGGTATGAAATAAAACCCATTCTCTGAAAATGTGTAAAGCGAAAGCAGGACAAAAGATTTTGAAATGCAATAGGGAATAGAAATTCAATATATCTTTTAATTTCTTTCCTATTTTCAGATCTTTTGGGTAGTATTTCAAAATTAAAGTAGAGAATTAACCTATCTTTTATGTAACTAGTCCAGAAAACGTTTGTGACAAATTTTCCATGAGATGAAGACTGACTGTAATTGAAAAATATGTTATCTCCAGAAATATTTAAGAATATGTAGGTGGAAAAAAATCATTGTAGTCTTTAATGCCATTTTCATGATTCACATGACAGTCTTCCTTTTATGAAACATCCAAACAATGTATTTGATGAAAAGCTTACCCTTCAGATAAGTATGCTTTCTGATTATCAAAATAATTATTTTAATTACTTTTATTCCTGAATAGAAAGTCATAGTATTTTAGTTTGTTTGTTTGTTTGTTTGTTTGTTTCATTTTTAAACATATGTTATAACATTTCCTTTCTGAACAGTTGTTTTTTTGTATGGGAGAAGCTCATCTTATGTGTTATTTAGTGGAAGGCCACCTTCAAGACCACTCATCCAGTTTGACAGTGAGCTAGAGTGTAAAGAAAGTGTGGTCTAAATATTGTGCTTGCCATTTTGGTGGTAACAATATTTTCTTGATTAATGAACTTACATAACTGTATTGGCTCTTCATATGTCAGAAATGAATGGTTTTGATTTTGAAAAAGACAATGAAGCTGAGAGTAGACCGGGTTTAAACACTTCTTTCACATCAACAGAATTGTTTACTTGGATTATTTTTGATGTCTAAACAAGTTAGTGCCAGGAAACTAGACTTTTGAGGCTATAGCTGATGGAGAGATCAAAAACATCTCTTCCTGGTTATGGTTTAGATTAGGAATTTAACATTGTCTGATTTGCTGCTGAAGACTACTTGTCTACAGATGGAGTGATATGGTTGCTGAAGTTGGAAGTATAAAGCCAGTAACTGTAAACCCACATTAGTTTTCCTGAATGAGTTTAATGAAATTTTCGCAAGTGTTGTCAGTGTTCCTTTGATCTGTATCTGTACTAATAATGATAATATTTAGAACAGAAAAAATGACTGGATGTGGGAATTGTATTTAGGAAAAGATGCTTTTTTATGTGAAGTGAGCATTTGGTATGGAAATCAATCACACAGATAATAAATAAGGAAACAAATAACAAGGCCTTCTCTTTGCTTTTCAAAGGAAAGATGTAATTAAAAATAAATAATTTTTAATTTTATTATAGAATTACAAATCATCTTTACTTCAAATCATCTTCCATTAGGACAGGTTCTTATTATCTTGATATATTAATGCATTCTAATTTCTCTCTAACAGTTACCTGCTCTTTCTTGTCTGAAAAATCTTTCCCTGAGTGTGCTTTATGGCTCTTCAGGCAGACACAGGATTGTTGCTAGGTAAATTAATACTCTCTGCCTTTTTTTTTTTTAAAAAAAAAAAAAAAAAGTTATATAAAGTCATGTAAAGTAATATAAAAAACATGATGCTAAAAATGTAAGGCACAATATACACTACGGGTAAATTCTAAACAAATACAGGATCTAAAATGAAAATACATAGCCAAATGTATGGAATTTCTATCCCATTTGAGTGTTTATAGAGACTAAATTCTTACCTGGCTCTTGTCAAGTTATGCAGGGACCTTACTTGATTTTTTTTTTTCCTGAAAAGTGATATCTCAGTATTTGTAAATGTATATCACAACCCAAATTTTCAGTACTACAAAATAAAGTAAATCATTTATCTGAGAATTTAGCATGTTGCCTTAAGTGATATAATTTTGTTTCTTTCTAATTCTAATTTATCCTTTGACGTCAAGCGTTCTTTGAAAGAATCAAGATGCATCTCACATTTTCTTATAAATGTAGACAATTTATAAATGGGAATCCTCAAAATTGTTGTAGTTTAAGTACGTTTCTTATGTACTTGATGTGGTACATTATATGTATTTTGTGTTGAAGACCTTGTGCATTGTTTTTACATGAGTAGTCATAACAGCAGACTTGCAATAGTCTTCAATGAGTATTAAAAAGCATAGTTAAAACTTACTGTAGTTTTGATTAGATATTGTCTCTTTTTCCTTAAGAAAATAGACACTTAAAAATTCAGAATTTCTAACTCATTTCCCTTCTGATTTTTCTATTGGCTTTAATATACAGTAAGTATATCCCAAAAGATAAGATAGTTCATCTATAATAGTATTTTTAGTATCAAATCCACTTACCATTGTTTCTCAGTTGTAATTTACCAAAAAAATCACAAGGTAAATTAAGAGATCTTAAGATAACATCCCTTACAGGGAACTCCACTCCTTGCTGAAACTATAAAAATAATAATAGTGTGTTTTCTGTTAAAGTATTCTGTTCTATCAACTGTATACAAAATAATTATTTTGATTACTCCAGGCCCATGAGATCTAAAATAATTTCATTTTTTTAGAGCAATATATAGGCAGTTTATATTGTCCTGCAGTTTTGGTGTGGAAACATACTTTTTCCAGATATAAATCTTGCCTTACAACTATAGAAATTTGACACTGGGAGCTAAGCTAAAGTAAAATTAATTAGATGCTATTAGTTCATGGCAAAAATAATTTAAAACATATTTTTTTGAATTAGACTCATCCACAATTTTAGTGCCAGAACAGTTTTTCTGTATATAATAAAGAATGAATTTCATGCAAAAATGAGTTTAATCCTTTGTTAGAATTTACTGGGTAAGTGTAGCATCAAGTTCAACAGCATGTCTTTTCTTGACTCTCTGTTGCTCAACACACAACTGAATTATGTCACTTGAGTGACATGTACCCTTAGCTTTAATATGCATAAAGCAAAAATTATTACCTTAAACTTTGACTCAGTGCACCAAAAGCTGTGCCAGAACTAAAATTACCACATATCACAATGTTCAGATCCCAAGCATTCCAGGTCACTCATCCTAGCCATTCTGTAGCCTTAAACCTCTCAATTTGTTATTGTAATTAGTCTCTGTTAAAAACTGCTATTTATTCACATAGAGCACTCTACTTTCAGGTATAAAGGTGTTTTTAAAAGTATTTGAAACAAAAGGTTGAGCAATAAATCTTTTCCAGGAAGCTCACATTGAAAAGGGTGCATGAAGTATTTATCGGTAGATCCCCTATGTGTTTATTTGTTTTATGATATATGTGAATTTACTCAGATGATAATTCTGAGTGGCTTATGCCCAACATGAATGAATATCTGTGACATATGAGGAAACAGCATTTTTTGGAAGAAATATCTAGAAAAGATGTAATATTCAGAAATATTGGCAAAAATAAAGTGTTCTCCAATTTCTCAGAGGTAAAATGCATAATATCCCAGCAATCTGCCTTTGGATTTGAAGGAAGCAATTTTCAGTCCTGTGGTATCTAAGCTGATCTAGCTGTGACATTTTTTGGCTGAAAGAACAAAAAGTGTCTTCAAACTAAACTGAAGATCAGATGTGATTTTTTTTTTTTCTATGTATCTGTTTTAAACCATTCATTTATTAAGTTTTGAGTTTTCTTTTATTGTATCATTTTGCTTTTACTCAAAATTTTGTTTAAATAGTGGCACTTCATGGAGCTCAAGCAATTTTTATTAGGGGCAGAACAGAAAGGGGAAAAAAAAGTCTATTTGACAGAAACTGCTTTCAACAATGATGAATTTTTAATGAGTGGGAACTACTGACTTGTGAGTTTCCAACAAGATATCATACATTATCTGAGTCCTGGAAGTACAGTCAATAACCAAGGTCTTGTTGTATCTACAACTGCCTCAGACTTTTCTCTTATGGATGTTGAACAAATGTTTCTCATTCTGTTTCCAGCTGAAAGATCAAAACAAGCAGACTTGTTCCTTCTGAAAAGATTTGGAGGGCCTGGGAGGCAGAGGAAGGAAAAGTGTAGACACAGAAACTGTGAGGCACTAGCCTTTTAATCCAGAGACTTGTTAGGCAGATTGTCTTCATCTCTATTTCTACTCCAGGCAAAAAGATTACCCACAATCCCCATGAATGGGAAACTGGTAGATGACCCCATCAGTTTGTCTTGGAATTGCTTGAGGTACTGCCTACCAGGCCTGTGAAGTCAACACTATGCAACACACCTCAGGTCCCATAAACAGGAAATCCCCATTAATATAGACTCAATTAATTAGTTAAAAGATTTAGCAGATCATATTTAGAGCTGAAGTACATTGTTGTGGGTGGAGTGTTGCAGGGATGTGACTGTATGGACAGCAGTCTAAGAGTAACACTGATCACCACTTAGTGTCTATTCCCTAGCTGCCAGCTGGTTTAAACCACAACAATTGCAAATAATAATATTGCAAAAAGTCCACGCACAACCCTCTTCAGCCATAATTTAGAATAGACTTTTTATTGACATAAGTGAATTTTCTATGGGTGGTAGTTCTCTAAAATGTATATCTCAATGTATATCTCTAAAATGTATATCTTCTTTAAATAAAGAAGAACAAATATTCTTGGGATTTTGTTGATCATTTTTTGAGCAAACTTGGTATCGGCTGCCCCTAGAAGATTGACAGCCATGCAGATATAGCATTAGTAAAACTCTTGTCAAAGAAAGTGTTGCAAGTAACTGAGACTTAAAGGATTTATTTAAAAAAAAAAAAAAAAAAAAACATTTATACTGCACTGCTCATCTGTAGTTTTCAAAGGTGAGTGAGCCATACCTGTGTTTTACAGTAGAGAAATACAGTTGGCCCAAGGAATCCCTTGCATGAAAATCACAGGATGGTCTGCATTAGAGACAGGATCTTCACCCAACTCACGATTACTGTGTTCTCTTGAGAAGTTTGGTACAGAGCCAGAGACAACCTGCTGTTTCTCCACTTGATCTACTTTTGAAGCTGCTGAAGAAAAATATCACCTATGTTCTTTATTGGAAAGGCATATGGATATGAAATAGATATGGTTTTGTAGTATTAGAGAGTGAAGAGATGGTTGAAATGTGTGTGTAGGTGCAAGAACAGTTCTTACACTACTAGATCAGTAAGGATTGATAATAGATATATTGAAGATGATATTGAACAACAGAAATATACCGTATGCTCTCTGTTTTTTGATGTTTGCCCCAAGTATATCCCCAGAGAAACTACTCACTGTTCCTTGTAATGAACGCACAGTTGAAACTTCAGTTTGGGTCTGCTACAAAATGAAAGCAGGGAAATAAAAGAAACCCAGTCTTCTGGGAAATAAAACAAAAAGTTTTGGTAACTGAACAAGTATTTACAAAAGGAAAATTACATACTTTGTTTTGCCAAGCTGAGGATCCTCATACACTGGAGATATAATATTTTCTGAAGGGCAAATGACAGAGGGAAGTCAAAGCTGAACTAGTTTTTATATAATAATCCTTATTAGACTAATAACCAAACTTATTAGGCAGCAAACTTAGGGGGAAAATGTAAGTGGAAGGAAGGAAATAATTCCACCAGGTCTTGTGTTTTACCTTATTACTTCCTTTAAGTCACCAAGGTATTACTACCACTGATAGCTACTTGGAATCCAAATGGGCTGAAGGGGTAAACATAGGCAGCTTTTCTGAGTAGCAAACAGGTCAACACTCCCCTGAATTTCTTCTCTTCTAATTATTTTGTGTCCATGGTAGTCATGTCAGACTAACCATCGATTTGCAATTCTACCTTCCAAGCATTTGTTTTTATCCTGATAGCAGTAACTAATAATAATGTGCAAGAGATTCTAGATATAGAATGCTACTTTGCACACCTGAAAAGTATTTTTTTTCCTGCATTTGTGTGAAGGGATGGGGAGAAAAAGCATTATTATTTTTTTTTTCACAATATTTTTACATTAAACGTTTGGCATTTTATTGCTCTAGTAATGTCATCTATTCTCAAATGCCTAATGAATGTTCATTAAAGGCATATTTCAGTGTACTCTGTTTTCCAGCAGTCTTTATCTCAGTAAACAATTTTTCATCTTGTATCTGGGCATAAGAACTCCTGTCACATTTATGAAGGAAGCACCAATGATGGATGATGGAAATATCACTCAGCAATTATTTGGATCATTCATTTCTCATTAAATAAAAAGAAAAGTCTCACAGAAATATGTGAGTGTAGCTATGACTGCCACGTGATAACTGTCAAAAATAATAAATTGAAATTTTTACTCTATCCTAACTGTTTGGACAGAATAACTATGGCAAATGTTTATTTATTTATTTATTTATTTATTATTTTTATATTTAAACCTTCACATTAATGATATAAAATGCCTTACCTCTGATCTCTTACTTTGAGATCTAAGCTAAGGACACTGTCAGAAGCTACTGCTTAGCTTTTTAGCTTAAGAATTCACTGATTTTTTTTTTTTTTTTCTACCCCACTTTAAGTTCATTTGCTTGACTTTGCATTCTAGAGCATACCTGGTCATTTTCCACATTTCAGTGCCCAAAATGCACAGGTTCAATGTTAGTTGTAACTAACTTGTAAACCTGAGCATTTTACCATGTGGCTGGGATGGGTGTGTTCTCTTTGATAGTTTTGGCCAGTGAATAGGTGGTAAGTTCTTAAGTATTTGTGGCTCTACTGTGTTCTGCCAAGTGCTATGCTCTAAGAAGCTTATCTGACTCTAAATACTACTGATTTCTCAGGTTTTGCACAGAATTCATTAATATAGTATTTTCCCTACAGCATGTAATTTCCCCCACCAGTGTTAACATTTTGAATTGTTTTCTAAATTGCAGAAAAGTATGTAGTTGATTAATAATTAAATCTTTTCTGGTGGAATATTTGTTCAACAAGATGTTCAGTTCTTAGAAATATGTGAGTTGCCTATAGCTCAAATATTGGTTGAAAGTGTTTAGGAGAAGAAGTGAAGATAAATATCACAGGCACTGTAAACTGCATGGGGAATTGCAGGCAGGAAAAATGAAACTTGCAGATTACATACTTGATTGAGATGCTGGAGGCACTTTTTAAGTCATTATGCTGTATCATTCTTCCATTTAATGTAATTTATATTCTATCTCTTGAATCTGTACAGATAGATTTATTAAGATACTGTATCTACTCTGAAATAGGTACACATTTATCTACAGTAAAATTGCATTTTCCATATACTAGTCTAGGTACTTAATATAAATGACATATTCTTTCTGTTTTTGATTGCACACAGCCTAAGCAATTTTTCAGTGTTTCTATGGTAATTACAAACTTGGATTTGTTTTTTAATTTTTTTTTTTTTAAATATTAAAAAGAACCTTATTCTTTAAAATTACTCCATGCAGAGCTTTCTGTAACACAAGTGGAGAGGTGCCAGTAAATGCAAATGTGTCTGTAAATGTTAAACAGAATAAATGTTAGGAGAGATTGGTCAGTAATAAAGATACAGTCCCATGATAACTGTTTGAATAACCTGTGCTAAACAAGTAATCTACATGCTGTTTTCTTCTTAAGGTATGTAAAAATGCAAGGAGCAAGTCATCTCTGTCTAGTCTAGGCTTAGGGTGGGCAGACGTACAAGATTCAGAATGTAAAAAAGGAATACTCACTGGGGTGAAAATATCTTCCAGAAAATGTAGAGTCAGTGAGGAGGCATGATCAATAGTAGAATAGGTAATGATGTTGTCATTTTCTTTGTCATAAGAGACATTTAATAAAATATACGGAAAGTACTTCAGGGACCCTGATAATTCAGTGAGTTACATATTCATTTCCAGACAAAGTAGAAAATGTACTATTCATTGAATCATCAAGCCTATTTCTCTAAATACTTGAAATTTCTGGACTGAAAAGAGAAAGCATATATATAGCAATTGCTTCCTCCCTTTATTAGCAAGACCAGACAGAATCACAGTACTTGAGATACTCCCCATGAAGCTTTCAGATTTTCTTGTTTTTGCATGTGCACATCAAAAAGAGGACTCATACTTTAATTTCACCACTCATATTCTTGCATGTATACATCAAAGAGAGACAGATTCACCCTTTATTTTAACAAGTGAAACAATTATATACATTTTCTTACGACTAAGAATCCTGAATGTACCAGCTCTTCCTCTTTTTGCTATGTAAGAATAGGTTATAGCACTAACAAATTGTTCTGCCTTTAAAATATTCATAGTTGCCAGTAACTATTATGCTTTGGCTGGAAATGCTACAGTCTCTTGACTAGCATTGTGTTTGTCTAGTGTCCCTAGTTTTTCTTCAAGATATCAGGGTAATCTGTACCTACCTTTTGCAGTCTTCAGTGAATTTATAGCGTGAACTGAAAATAGCGCTCAAATTCATGATCTTCTATATTGCTGGGGTACTCTGTAGTTATGTTTCCCTTTCAAATCTTACATATGTCTTAGAGTATAACTGCACTCTTATTTGTAATACCTGCAAAGCTGTGATTTAAGCCAATGTAAATTTTATATTAGCAAAAATTCTGACCAGCAAGATAACGGAGATCAAAAATCCTAACTGATGTTTTATGAAGTAAAAGATCCTGAAATGGTAAACTGATTGCTAAATTGACTTGTAAACAGTATAAGTTGTCACCTTGGGGGCCTTCTGGCTCCAATGCAATCTAAGGTACTAATAGTCCTGAATCACAGATTTGGAATGCACCTAGAGAGGTCAAACAGTCCATATAACTGGCTTAGAGCAGAATCAAATACACCTGGATCATTTTACAAATATAATTTCTCTACCTATCAAAACAGTGTGTTTTACTGATTTACACATTTTACTGCAACAGTATGTAATTGGAAGGAGGGACTGTTTTAAGTTCCTCTTGTCCCACATACCTTGAGAACATAAGAAATGACTCACTGTATTAGAGAAACTCTGTTTAGGAACAGCAGCACAGATAGCTGCTATCTGTCCTTGTACTTCCAGACTAGTTAGAGTTTACATGCTGAATTCTGTAGTCCCTTAAAGGGTTCTGTCCTTTTGCTATCTGCTTATATGTTGCCCATGTATTTCTCTCATCCTTTATTGAACATGCAGCTAATGTCTTCCTCTTCAATCTCCTGTTGCAGCAAGCTCTGGGAGGTCACTGCCTGTTGTATAAAGGAGTACTTATGTTTATCTGTCCAAAATGTCTTCTGCCTCAGTCAGTTTGCCTGACTTGCCTTACACGGTTGGCTTGTGTTCAGCTTGCAGTCTTCAAATCCCTCTCAAAAGACCTGCTGTCTTAACCAGGTGCACCCTGTTCTATATATACAGGTGGTTATCCCTATGTAGTGATACTAGTTGCATGCAGAAACTTGCTCTCTACGAATTCCAGTGTAATTGTGATACCTCTCAATTTCCTGCCATGTGCAAATGTAACCTTCGTACATTTTGTGTAGGCTACATTCCATCATACAGGTTACCCATCAAAGTAGCAGTGCAGACTCATGCAGAAACCCACTTGCTACAGCTGATGGTAAACCATTTGTAACTGGTCTTTGCCTTCTGTTTAAAGTTTTGTTCCCATATCCTAGAAGTTTCACCAACCAAATCATTTTTAGAAAGCTACTTTGAAATGGTTGTAAAAGCTTTAGTTAATATTTATGGCTTCTGCCCTGTCTGCACAACCTGATACACTGTAATGAAGTAGACAGGTTGGCTTGACATGAGTTCTTTACTTCTGTGTTATCACAGGTTTCTTTGTTATTTTCCTCCTGGACACAAATTGTTTGTTCCAGAATCCTTGCAGCCAATTTGATGACATCTCACTGACTTCCATTCTACTTTTTTCTTCTCTTTCTTGCATTTCTCTAACCATGTAAATACTCTTAAAGAGGGCTGTTAGCAATCCTGAGGTTGCTTTTAATAGATAGTTCCTTAATTACCCTATCATGAAACCCAGATGATCTTTAAAATATATATATATATATGTTATTCAATTCATATCATAGAATCATAGAATCATAGAAAAAATAAGTTCGGAAAAGTCCTCCAAGATCATCTGGTCCAACCATCCCCCTACCACCAATGTGACCCACTAAACCATGTCCCTATGCACCAGGTCCAAGCTTTCCTTGAACACCGCCAAGGACTTTGATTCCACCACGTCCCTGGGCAACCCGTTTCAATGCCTGACTGCTCTTGCTGAGAAGAAATGTCTCCTAGTTGTTTTTATTGTTGAAGAGTAGTGCTCTTTGTTCAATTCTTTGTTTTAATTGTTGAAGACGTTTCCATTTTTTCATTCACCAGGGATGTCATCCGAATGCCAGGACTTTTCAACTATAGTGGAGAGAGGCTTGGCAACTACATCAGCCAGTTCCCTCAGGACCCTGGGATTCATGCCATCAGGTCCTATACCTGTTCAGATTCATCAGGTGGTATCAAACCTGCTCTTCACTTACAGTGGGTGGGACTTTGATCCCCCAGCCTCCATCTATGGGTTCACGGAAGTGAAAGACTTGGGAAACCCATCTACCAATGCAGACAGAGGCAAAGAAGTTGTTGAGTACCTCAGCCTTCTCCACGTCTGTCTTAATCAAGTACTCAGCTAGAGAAACTCACTCCTAGGATAAGAAATTAGCCACCTCTAATTGCTTACACACTGCTATTTTCACCCCTCAGTCTATTTTCACAAATGTTAGAGGTGCATGGTGGCCCTTAGGTACTCCTGCTGTCACCCCAGCACAGCAGCCTGAAGGAAACTGGGTCCTCTCTTGTGCTGTTCCTTGAGGCTCTGTGCAGAAAGGATGCCACTTCTGGCACAAGGGCTGGGGGGTGGGAAAGAAGCACTCACACAGCCCCTAAGAATTGGCAACAGAGTGGTTTATTTCCAGGACATCTTGCAGGCATGTCCTTGGTGTATGGGGGCTCCAAGCTAATGCTTGGGATGGAGCCTGCATGACAATGAGTAGTGGGCTGGCCAGGTACTCCTGTGATGCTCTTTGTATGCTTGTAGAGCAGAGAGCAAAGACATACTGTGGGAGTCGCAGGTCTGTTCTGGTGGAGGTGGATCCACTTCCATCAGTTCCTCCACGTCTTCTGGTGGATCCAGCCCCATGGGTTCCTCGGTGTTGGGCAGAAGGCTAAGCCAGTCCTTGCCCGGGACTGCTCAAACGGGATGCCTTCCATCCGGCATGTTTTCAGGTCAGGGTCCTGAACCAGGGGTTGTCCAGTTCCACACCTTGGACCCATGCCAGTGTTGGATTGATTTTCATGCATGAGTTGGATGCTGCTGTCTGGTTTCTGGCCCTGGCTGAGTCCTGCACTTTATTCAGTATGGTAGGCATGCCTGTGCTCCCTGCATCTGTCTGGCTGGTGGTCCTGCCTTTGTCCCATGCCACGTTTGTGGCTATGGGAAGGCCCAGGCCCCCTGATACTGTTTGGTTTAAGGGATGGCCTGTTCCCCTCATTGCTGCGGTGCCAATTGTACCGCTTATAGGTGTCTGGGCTTGCTCGATAGGCACGCCTCTGCTCTCTGCGGCTGTCTGGCCTATGTTCCTGCCTGTGCCCCATGCCATCGCTGCAACAATTGGAAGACCCATGCCCTGAATCGCTATCAGGTTTAGGGGAAGGATGGTGCATGGCTTGGATTTGCTGAAGTTTGAGCCTGTCCTTGCTGGGGCCTGGTCACATGCGATGCCTTTTATCAGGAGACTTTTCCAGCCAGGGTGCCGAACCAAGGGGTCATTCACTTCTCAGCCTAGGTCCTGTTCTACTCTGCGCTTCATTTCCATCTGTCAGCCTGACCCTGCTGTCTGCTTTATGGCCATGCTTGGGTCCCACACTGTGTTGTGCACTATAGTCATGCCTGTGCTCCTTGCGGCTGTATGGCTGATGGTCCTGCCTCTGCCTCATGCCACCGTTTCAACTTAGAGAAAGCCCAAGCTCCCTGTCATTGTGTGGTTGAGGGGCCAGTCTGTTCCCCGCATCATTGCAGTGCCAATGGTACCGCTTATGGGTGTCTGTGGGCTGCGCACCAGACCTCCCTTGGGCACTGGTTGTGCCGCCAGCGATCTGCCTCTGCCCATGATGCTTCTCATCCTCAGCTGCCTTCCTTGCTGGTGCTTGCTGGGACTGTTTTGCTGTCCTCTCACACCAACAAAGGCTGCCTCTTGCCTTCCTGCTTTAGGTCTTCTTTCTGCCGCGAATGCTGGCTGTCAGAGGGCCTAGAAGCTCAGCGAGTGGTGGGTCAGCGACAAGGGAGGCTTTTTATAGGGCCCGCAGCAAAGGTGGGGCAGTGGTGGCCACTGTGACCTCAGCAAGCCTCTGTGATGAAATGGCCCATGTGTGGCCAAATTTATGCAGCTGTGTTGGGAGTGGTCTGGAAGATGCCCTCCCATGGAGGAAGGAGGAGATTTGGGGGGGCTGAGGACTTCTTTTGTGGGGCTGGCTCCCCTGGGCCATTTGGCTTGCCAGAGAGAAAGGCTGCCCTTCAGCCACAGGGACTGCCCTGCACCTCCCATCCTGTGCCCTGGGTTTATTTTTAACACTGGTTTTCAGGTAATTTCATTCTATTCTTTACAGAAAAGAACAGAAGCAAGGTGCATCTTCATCCCTAAATCCCATGTGCGCTTTGTACTCTGACGAATTTCTTCCTCACATCACATCCAATTTAAATCTCCCTTCCATCATATCCTCTCTAACACTCTTGTTCACCAATTTTAAGTTGAGAATTTATCCCTAGTTATAAACTATGCTAAATGCAAGTTAACAGTTTTGCCTTTATTATAAAGACAAAAAAGGACATTAAATATTATGGCCTTCTTGGGCCAACTGACAATAGATTTTTTTATCCAATGAGCATAAAATTAATTCTTTTACATGCCTTCTTGCTATTAGAGTATTTCTGAAAAAAAAGCCATTCTATTCTTTTTTTCTGATATTCTCTTAGTTTTTTACTCTTACCTCTGAAAGTCAGATAATTCACACTTTCTACTTCTTAAATCTGATATCTGAAATCTTAGAGAACTTGTTCAACAAAGGTAAAACTTTGCCTTTGGAGGGAATCACCTAACCTCACCCCTTTTGGAGATTTGCTTTGTCCAGAAAGTGCTGTCAGTGTGGGCAGGTTCAATTCTTGGTCCTTCCATTTTTTTTTTTCTTCCCAATCTCGTTCACAACTAGTAAGATGCAGGGACTGTTTAGAAGAAGATTATTGTGTTATGCATTTATGTGAGGTAAATGTGTGACTTTTATTCCACCAAATAATTACATATTTAAGTTAATTGCCCCAGAATCACAGATGAGAAAAAGTGTAAATTTCTCCTAATTGCCAGGAAATTAGTCTGCCTCTTTTGATTTGCATCCTGATCTTGATATATCCACACAAAGAGAAGTTTAGGCACATGCAAGAGTGTAGATTTAGTATTGTTTTCCTGGCAGAAATACAGCATCATTCTTCAGTAGAAGTTGTTCTAAATAAACTATGGTGTCAGCAGATCTGGGCAGCTCAAACTGTAATAGAGTGTTGTCATAGAGACTAGGGGCAGAGAGGAAAGCTATCAAATTTACTGTTAGTAAATAGCAAATTCCCACTTTTTCTCCCTCCTCAGGTGCATAGAGGTCTAGATCAGAAACATCCATAAGTTCCTGTTCTTAGCTACTACTTCATTGCACAACTGCTGGTTTGGCAATAACTTTCCCATAACTGATGTAAGACTAGCATAGAGCAGTGTTGGAGGCAATTGTCCTTTGTGTTAAACAGAATAGCAAATTGTTCTCTGAATACCACATTGGGACTATTCTCTTTGTTTAACCAATTTATTTTCCATATTAAGATGAATAAATCTGAACAAACAATTGCATAAAAAAGAGAGTGAAGTGATCTCAAAAATGCTAAACAGGAATATTTTATGATGGAAAGTTCCATCCTATGAAGTGGAAATATATATATGAACTTTTTATAATTACATCACTTTTGTTCCTATTCTCAAAATAAAGCCATGCAGTGCATTTGATGAGACTCTTCAAGTACTTAAGCAAAAAGAAACACAAGGGAAAATGAAAAAACTCTTCATGCTGAGAGTTGTAAGTGTTGTATAAAAAAGTATATTGTTACTGAAACTTCTTTCCAGTCTGGAGTCTACAGAAAGCAAGCAAGCCTCAGACACTATGATATTCTTTAATCTGTTATCATTTTTCAATTACATGTGATTTCTAGAAAGTGCTTCCAAAACATCAATGGCCATGTTTCAAATCCCTGATCCTGTTGTAATGTTTAAATAACATTGTCTATGTCATAATTTAGTTGTATAAAACTTCAGTGTAGGACCTAACTGTAAGTTGATAAATATTTGCAGAAAATAATCAGGTCAGCATAATAAACTGGAAACATCAAGAAGAAAAATGAAAATAATTGTAGCTCTAAATGCTTATATCTGTAGCAGCTTGAACTTGTGGTTCAAGCTTGTGGTTCAGAGTTCAACAGCTTGAACTCTGAAAAGTCCTGTCTGGAGATGAGTGTAGAAAAATAGACAGATGTAATGCCATCTCAGAATTTTTGTCTTGTTGGAAGTGGAAGTTTACATGGAGGGACATATGCTTTCTGGCTAGGCCAAGAATTATTGATCTAACTAAGAGTATGTGATTGCATGGTGCCTATTTGTGCTTCTCATGCAATGATCTGTTATTGTTGCCAGCATGTATAAGTGAATATTGTGATATCAGGGCTCTCATTCTTGCAAATAAAAGTGTGAAAAATTCTTGAAGGCTCACAGAAAGAGAATATAAAGAAAAGGAATACAAAATATCTTAAAAATACTAGTAAAAGTAACTTGTCATTTCTGTAGGGATGTCTTGTATGTATTTGCTTTTAAATAAGAAGTTGTATGAACTATCTGAAAATGAATATTGCTAAAAACAAACAAAAAAAATTGAATATTAGTTTGCAAATGTATCTCTATTTCTCTGACATGTCTCCCTTCCTCTTGCTAAAGGCTACAGCCTTGGAAGGCTACATACCATTGGATTTTTTCCAGAGCAGTCATCTTAGCCTATTAGCTTCACTATGACTATTCTTGCAACTCTTTCTGATACTGCTTGTGCCAAGATTTCGGTGCCTCAACTGTGTAGCCACAGAATTTTGTTCCCTAGTAATTTTTAACTGGCACAAGTGTGTGCCAGTGTGATGGTGTGATTTTTAATTTTCTGAAGCCAGAACAAGTAATTCTACTGGATTCCAGTAGAATCTCATTACTCATTCATAGATATTCAGTTTCTCTTTTTGATGTCCTACTTTCTGGCTTCTACAAGTGAAACATTGGCTGTCATTTTAAGTTCATGGCACCTTTCTTCAGAGAACCATAAAATAACTCAGGTGGGAAGGGACTTCAGAAGGTATCCAGTCCAACTTACTCGAAGCAGGGTCAGCTGTGAGACCAGACCAAGTTGCTCAGGGTTTTGCTTTCTTTACTCTCATTAACACCATTATTTTCATTATTTTCTCAGTACTATTTTATTACTTGGATTTTCCAGGAAATCCTAATGTCATTTTTGGCTTCCAGATTTGAGTATGCAGTATAATGCATACATAATGTATGTCACTACAAGAAGGACATCAAGGTGCTGGAGTGTGTCCAGAGAAGGGCAACGAAGCTGGTGAGGCATCTAGAGAACAAGTCTTATAAGGAGCAGCTGAAGGAACAAAGGTTATTTAGCCTAGAGAAAAGGAAGCTCAGAGGAGACCTTATCATGCTCTACAATTACCTTAAAGGAGGTTTTAGAAAGTTGGGGATTGGGCTCTTCTCTCAAGCACCAAGTGACGAGATGAGGAGAAATGGCATCAAGTTGCACCAGGGGAGGTTTAGGTTGAATATGAGGAGAAAATTCTTTATTGAAAGGGTTGCACTGCATTGGAATAGGCTGCCCAGGGAAGTGGTTGTGTCACCATCCCTGGAAGTTTTCAAGAAACATGTAGATTTGGAACATGATAGCATGGTTTAGTGGTGGACTTTAGTACTAGGTTAAAGGTTGGACTAGATGATCTCAGAGGTCTTTTCCAACTGGAATGATTCTATGATTCTAGGATAATAAGGTTTTATCTAGAACATGAATTGCTGAAGGAGTGTTAGTTTACTAGTTTTTTGATCAAGTAAAACACTTAAAGTGTGTGAGTAATCCCACTACTTGGAATGCTTTGCCTGTGCATGACAGGGAAATTACAAGGTACCACAATAAAATGAATGATCTTTTGAAATGCATGTGACTGTTTAAAAGCACAAAATGAGACATATGAATCAAACTGGGACACATGAATGAGCACAGAAAATCTCCTGGAGTGTCCTATATTGCAATGGTACACTGGAAATTTTCAACTGTTTTTCACTGAATAGGTTGTGCATATTTAATAAATGATGATTCCAATCATTATTGAAATTGGTCATTGTACTCTCCCATAAATTACAGATGAAAGTAGTACTGTTACGAGCAGGAAGGAGAAAGGGGGAAGAAAATTGACTTTCTAACCCAGTTCTTGGGTAACTAGCTGGAGACAACTGTGTATTCTCTAATAAACACAGATCCCCAGCCCATGTGTTCCAGAGAAAATTACTGGAGGGGCAGTTTTCTGTTGCTCAAAGGTTTTTGATTTCATGACAGCTGAGGAAACGAAACATTTTGAAATCTTTCATGATTTCACAGGACAGAGAAAACTACCTCTCACTCAATTCTACACAATGTAGATATGAAAGCTTGAACAAAAGGTTATTATTTTGTCTTCTTTTGCTGTTGTGATTTGTTAAGATTTGTTTACACTTCCTTCTTAATTTGAGACTGATGCCCTTTTACAGACTGGTTTTAAATTCCAGGCTAGGTCACAAACCCTTTGAAATGGGTCTCTGTGGTAAAAGTGCTGAGCAATGTTTGCAGCTTGCAAAGTGGCACATCTGTCACTATAAGAACTGTACAGCTAAGTGGCAAAGGAAAGCCAATGTATTATTATTTATTATTATTATTGTTGTTGTTGTTGTTGTTGTTGTTGTTGTTGTTGTTGTTATTGTTATTATTTTATGTGGCCATCACTAAGGCAAAGCAAAGGAAGTGAATTTATAAAGTAAATATGGCATGGTCTAATCCTGTTTGAACACAGGGTTTAATTTTCAGGTGTCTGATCCACATAACAAATCAGTTATGATGGTAATGGGAAAATAATATATTTCTTTATAGTCCTCTACTAACACAAATTACAGTCACTGAAGGAGGTGTTAGCTCCTTCCCCTCTTAAAATGTGCTTTTCCTATTTATACAGGCCCTCCCTGGGTCACTTGCAATATGATATAAATATTGTTTAGTGGCATCGCAGGGAGTAAACCTGTTAGAACTGAAACATGCTCATTCAATCTCTGTCTGCAAGTGGTGTCTCTTGATAGCTCATTTCAAAATAGAAGCTGACACCTCATCTCTTTGTCTCCCTAATCCAATCCTTTTCTTTTTTCTTCATAGGCTGCTGTTCAGAGGAAATTGCATTTTGCTGTATTTTTGATGTCTTGTGAGGCTGTGCTACAGGTAAAGGGGTAGTTGAAGGTACAGAGGCTCAGTTTCACCCTCATAAAAAGGGAAAGTCAATTTTGTTTGTATCAAATTGAGCTCGGTAGAAGCTGCATGAGGGTAAAATAAAACAGAACTGAAGCTTAGCTGCTTTCAGTTTTGGTTGCTTAGAAGTTGAGGTGTTGATAAAGATGGAGACAGCTTATACAAAAGAAGAAACTTTGCAGATTTAGAGAAAAAGAAGTAGCTAATGAGGCCTCCTCCTCTAGCTGCATTTTCTCCTTTACAGCCTGATTTTCTATAGTCATGCTCGTCCTCATACCCACATTTAGCATCCTAAAATATGTCTCCCAAGTTATCATTATGAATTGAAAAATATTCAATATACAAAATTTTAGTCTAGTTTTTGCACAATTTTTTGTTGCACAATTCTGTGCCACTAAGGAAAAAAATAATTCTGTTCTCTTTAAACTGAATGAATGGAAAGGATGAATTTTACTCAATAGAGATCAAGCCCCCACAAATGCCTAGTCTATTACCCAGAGGTTTGGGAAAGAAAAATTGATAGATTCCACTGGGATTGCAGAGGCCTCCCTCGAACTGAAAAGATGAATGCCAGCTACAGCAGTATAATTAATATGCATAATTATTTTTAATAGAGTAATTACTTCTGTTTCCTTTCAACACTGTATGTTTTTAATCTTCAGTATGGCCCACATATGTTTGTGGGTGTTTTGATCTGCAATATGGAGCAAGAGTGATTCTCTCTGCCTAAAGGGAAGTAGGCTAGCTCATCAGCTCTCGTGTGCCCAAAGGGCCAGATTGCTACAGATTCTCTCAATGCTGGACCCTATTTGTAGTGAGAAGCTTCCCTTGTGTTGTTTTTTTCTTATTTTATAGACAGTTTTCTTGATCATCTGTCAGAGTGTTTTTTTTTTTTTTTTTTTTTTTTTTAAGGATGTTGCTTCCAAGTATGTGTAATGTCCTATGCCTCCCCACTTCCCTGGCTCATTGAGAGAACCACATCATTTATTTAGGGAAATCTGTATGGATGTAAACAGCATGGTATTCTGCATTTTTTTTTTTCCTTTACAGTGGAACTAGTGGTAAAGGGTATTCACTTTTTCCCTTTTATACTTTACTGCACTGTTTAGTAATGAAATGTGAGAGAATCTTTCCCACAGAAATATAAGACTGATGTGAAGAACAGGTGGAGCTCAGATGCTGCCAAGATCACATTAATATCTACAGGTATAAGATAAAACATTGTTTATCTCTGTGTATTTTCTGTTTCCTTAAAGTTTTCTACAGATTGTTTGCTAAATTTTTACTGTAAAACACATAGAATTTGTGTTTGATTATTCATTGTACATTTAACAAGAAAATTAAATGCATTTAATTTTCACAGGTGTTATTTATGCTTCCTCTCAAAATCCTGTCAACTTCAAAGGGAAAAATGTTCAGAATAATGATCTATGGAGTTGGAGAAAAATGTAAATACCACTGCTCTATCATTGATTAACTCTCAACATTATCCCCTTCCCTTTTTCTTTTTTTTTCTTTCTTTTTTTTTTCACACCACAAGGAAGTTTAAATAACACAGGCAATTTGACTACTTATTGTTAATTTTTCATTAATAACTTAAAAACACACTAGAAAACAGAAGAACAGAAGTGAACATGTTAGCTAGTCATTAGGAAATCTGAATTCTAGTCTAGATACTACGAGACTGCAGTTATTGGTAACAAGAAGGTAATACCATTTGCTAAGGCAAAAGTCGTAAGAAGATTTGCATTAGAGATGCTATTAAGTACTGAAATCACTGTCATCAGAGTTTAGAACCATAATTTTCTTGAGAAGAAATAAAAAAAAAAAAAGAGAAAACTCTTAAAAAGTGGGTGCATAGATTCTCAGGGAATATTTTATTTGGTTTGGCAAAATTATGCTCTCAACCTACTGGCAGCATTTACCAATAGATCTTACTCTTTTGATTTGCCATCCCTTGGCTAATTTCAGGAGTAGTACAGAATATACATACATTAGAAATGGCAGCATAAGTTGATGTCGTTAATTACCTTTCATCTACCTCATCCACAAGTCATCTGAAGAAACCTCGATAGAAAACTATTGATTTGGACAATTACTCAGATTACCTAATTTTCACCTACAGTACCAGATACTTCTAGCACATAAGAAACGTGAATAAGTGTTCCATGGAATTTTTTATAAGGGTATTCTAACCCTTATGTGGAAAGGGAAAGCAAGGCAGATGCCTATTTACTTGAGATAAAAAGAAATTATGTTTTTTGAGCATGTGTACTGTGGCTGTACCTGATGCTTTCTAGAAAGAGGGCAACATTGTCTTAAGCATTTCATAAACACCTAATAGTAGGATGATTTTAGCTACAAGATTATACTATAAGTAAATGTTTTCTTTGGAAAAGACATAAAACACTATTTATAATTCTCCCTTAAATCGTACTGCAGCTAGCTCCTTTGTATTTACTAAGGTAATAACAGGACAATAACAGGACAATGAATAGGAGAAGTATGTAAATACTAGGTTCATTTTAGAGGTGTGGATGCTTAATCAAGGAGGTAAGTGATTTGTCAAATATAATAGAAGAGAAGGGATTGAACCTGGTGATTCTAAATCCCCCAGTCTAGTGCCTGGATATGTTTAGAATAATAACAATTCAGAAACTATATTGCTTTGCCTGTTCTGTGACTACAAGAAAATTCTGATTTGCAGCTTATTATATTTTAAATAGACTATTGTGTTCAAAATTTATTTTCCTTAGAAGGGTACTTCTCTTAATATTGCTAAAAGACTACAATAACATAATTTTTGTTATCCTCTGTGAAATATTGCTACTTCTCATTGAAATGTTATGCTTAATTCTGCTTTTACAGAATTGAGTCAGAAATGATTTCAACCTCACTCCTTGCCAAATCATGAGAAGACTACAAACAAATAGATAAGCATATGCAGCAACTGAGTGAATTGTATTTTCTGCTAAATAATGTTCCTGTGATGAACTATATCTAAATTTTCTTTCTCTGTTTTACAGGGTGGCCCTCTAAAGAAATGCTGTTATGATAAGGAATTATAATTATCAGCACCGGTCTTGAGATACAGACAAGAAAAATGGAACCTTTTGGCATTTTTGTACTACTTGCTCCTTTAAATATAAATGTAAACTTTCTAGACAAATAAAGCCATCACAGCATAGTTTTCATTAAGATTGAATCAAAGCATATTCAGAATATGTGTATTCAAAATATATATTCAGAATATTAGATCTATTCATTTTCAGAATAAACTTGACAATATAGTGAAAAACACCTCTATTACTTACGTTTTTATGTTTCTCATATCTACAAAGAATTGTGTGATAAATGCTAACCCAGGACATTTTTTTTACAAATTTACCAAAACCCACCAATTTATATTTTCAAAGGAGAAATAACATGAGGAGAAAGCCAGCAAATCAATGGTAAGAATTCTAATTTGATGAAAGGATGCTACATTTGTAGGCAACAACTAGCATTCATTTTCTAAGTCTGTTTATATAGAACTGGAATCATTTGGGTTCAGAGTAGAGCTGTTGGGACTTTATTTTATCTAGGTCTTCAGTGATTAGCTATTAACTCTTTGTTGCCTTTTTTTAGTCATTGGTGACACTTTGCTGAGTTTTGCTTATGTTGCATTGGTCCATGTCTGCAGCGTTTTTTTGCTGCAGCTTATACAATTTAGGAAGCTTACCTTCTTTCTTGTTTTTCATTGTTTAACCTCTTGCTGCATAATTTTCTGTTTTGTGCAACACAGGTTGTGTTTTCATCTGATTTCCTCCAAACCCTTTCTTACTGCTTTGTGTAAACAGAAAAGTAAGCTTTACATTCAACAGGTAATTCACTCAGACGGTACTAGGAATATCACAGCTCCATAAACAGTATTACAGATAAAGTCCAGTTTGTTTATTCTTTCTTTTAGCACTTTCCAGTATTTTTTCCTGATACTGTGAATCCAGGATTATTAATACTAAACCTGTGCAGTAGTACTAATTTGTTCTAACTAGACAGGGCACATGTTTCATTTTATTTTTGGTTAAATGTAGCATGCTGCCTATATAATTTTCTTTTTGTTTCAACTCACTGCAATAAAATGGGAGATATCTGATATAGTGTGAAATCACTTGATGCCAAGAGACAATACTGATTAGAAATAGCTTGTTTGAAGTTTAGCCATCAAAAGTTTTTGAGCTTCTTATGAGAGTTTATCATCAACTGGTGTAATATAATGAAAGAATGCAATAACACCTGGCCTTTTGGAGTGATTTCTGGTATAATATAAAGGCATTTGATTCACAAAGGTAACTGACTGAGGTAGTTTTTCAATATTCAAGGCTGAGGTAGTTTTTCAATATTTCATTATTAAAATATTCATTGGTCTCTCCATATCCAGTTTATGTAATTCTGTCTAAATGTAGTAAGATGAATTCTGGCCAATTTTCAGTTTTTTCTCTCAGAAGATAGTAATTGAGCCACAGCAATGCAGGTCACCAAAAAATTGTTTTATATACTACATTTATGGTATTTTAGAGGATGAAGGCTTTTTCTCTCCCTTTTCCCTTACTAGTTATAGTATCCTGTGGAATGGAGAACATAAGTGGTGGTGGAGAACTTCGTTAGCTACCCACAACTTTTCTCCTCTGCTTAGGAAATTCAAACATAAAATCACTGTTGACTATCTGAATTAGTACAGCAGCAACATAGCCAAAAAATAAGTGAATCTAAGCATTATCTTAACCTTTTAAAAAGTTTATGCCCCAGAATATGCTGCAGTTCAACATTAAAGAAGGAGATCTACAATTAATAGATCAGTGATTCATAGCAAAGAAGATGGTCCTTTAAAATAAGTTTTATTAAAGATAATTTCCAAGTCATCTAAGATAACATTCATTTTTGCAAGGACATGGAGAACAAAGGCTGATGGAAGATCACTGTATGCATTCTGGTTTAAATGTCTTCCCTTCTTCAAAATAATGTTTAAAATATGTTAGAAGCTGCTTAGAATGAGTGTTTTAAGTTTTTTTTTCTTTTTTTTTATTTTTATTTTTCATTAGAATACCTAACTTAAGGTGAAAATAAAGCTAGTAAAAATTTTAGAGGAAATTGCTGGAGGAACTGTGAAACAGTTAAGGTCAGAAAGGTCAGAAAGACTCAGGTGATATCCTACTGCCCCAGAAGGTTATTGAAATTATCATTGTGTGCATTCTTTTCTAATGGAATGTAATACCACAGTCACTGTTTATTATGAGACATCTCATGATCAGAATAGTTGACTGATCATGCCATCTATACCTGCCAATAAGGTGTATGACTTGCCTAAGCTGCCTCAACTTTATTAATTGTTAATACTTATTATGCTTTTAAAGATATTCTTCATAATGAAAGTGCATTGTTTATTATTTTTAATTCTAAATTTTTAGCTTAATAAAGACTTTTCTAGGTTTAGAACATCTCACTGAAAATACTATACATTCTAGAGGTGCCTTTGGGTTTTCAGCTGTAATTACAGCAAAGCTCTCTGGTTTCCAGAAATTGTCACAAGCAGGAAAAATAAAGGTCTTATCTACTTCTTATAAGTCTCATCATCATTTTCCTATGAAAAGAACATATTTATTTATATGTGCTCCACTTTTTTCTCTTCTCTTTTACTCCAGAAAACAACTATTTCATTTTCAGAGAGATCTCAGGAAATCATGTTTTCTTTAAGTTGACCTACAAAGTTTATAAATCGGGATCATACAGCAATAAAGAAGAGAGAGAAATGCATACATTAAAAAATGGAGATGGATAAAGATAGAGCTAATAACAAAAAGTCCTTTAAATATGAGAATCTGCTCAAGACAAAGGGCAGGCATCATTTTGCCAATACTGCAACCATGAAGCTAAGGAAGAACACTAAAAGTGTGACTTACTGATATTCGTCCAGCAGGTCAGAGGCAGAACAATCTGAATTTCAGTTCTTTCAGATGTCTTTTGTTTGAGGTAGTGTTGATTTAAGGCGATAAAGTTCACTGGATAAATTATTTTCCTGGAAAATATTCAAGTCCAGTGACTCCATTTTTTTTTTCCTGGTTTTCTTGCTAAACGAAATCCACTGTGCTTTAACATTAGGCTCATTCACTCTGTAGCTTTATTTTTTCCCACTTAGTAGGTAAAACACTACACCTCTACAGAATGTGGGACATGGTTGTTCTTTATTGTTTGCAAGCTGTCAATAAACATATTCTAGTTTGAAGGAGTTCTTCCTATTCCTCTGAGTCTAGCTCCCTTTAAGACTCTTTGTCCTTTTTTTTTTTTTCTTAAGAGCTGGATAACTGCAGTAAGTGGCAATGGCTTTGACAAACTACATTTGTAGCAGCATAGCTGTGCTGTTAGGGAGACCATGCTGGTCTCTACTAGGGGTAAGTGTGCCTTCCTTCTACATGATGTATTTCTTTCTTGTATGGACTAGGCTGGAGTCTTTAATCAGCCCCTGCTGAGGTCACTGGTGCTACCACCAGTAAGGGCTCAGTGCTGGAGGACTGGCTGCCTAGTCCCTCCTTAGGGTCTGCTAACACTGCTGTGGTAGAGCTGTGCTGCAGTTAGACATGCTGTGCAACAGGACTGAGCATTGTTAATTCTTTTTCTACAGCTGGCCGAGAGCAGTTTTCTTAACTGACCCATCTCTGTCTAGCTGAAGCGGAGGGGCAGGGAAGTCTGAGACCTGCCATTCCCAACCACTCGATGCTGGGGTGCTGTTTCTGAACACAGAAATGTATGGTGTCCTTTGTCTCCCTCCCCATTTAGCCTTCTGCCACTAAAAGGACAGCAGCATTAGTGAGTTCAAAATGCTTTGCATGGACCTAGGAAGACCTTTTGTGGAGTGTGCTGACTCTGTCTGCAGGCAGTCTGCCCTTTCCTCAGTACCCACTTTTATACTTCAATGCCCCTTGTATCAGCTCCTGACCCCAGAGCTAGTACTATGCTTAGTAAATAATATAGTTTTGAGAGAGCACTGTGTCTGTAATAGGCGTCTGATGGGAGGGCAAAGGGTCAAATATTTAAGATTTATGCAGTTAGCAACATGAAATGAGCTAAACTTCAAGACTCTTATTTAGCAGGACCTTTGGAAATTAACTTTGGCAGTCTGTCATTCTACTAGTGTAATCAGTGTAAGACTGGATGGCAGTAATAATAATGTTAGCTGTATGAATTTAAAATGAAGTAGTCATGATTTTTTTCAGGAAGACTTAACGCCTAATAGTTCAATTCACCCTCATCAAAAAATGAGATAATTATCTCTAATTCTCTCCTCTGGGGCTATGATTTTGTTATCATATAGAGACTATGTATTCTTAAAGCAAGTCATTGTTAAATACTAATCAGATCACATCTGACAGTTTCTATGACAGTCTAATCAAACACTAGCTCTTAAGTAAGAAATGTGAAATAATTTAGACAATTTATTATAATTACTTGTATGTTAATTAATCAAATGCCTTTCCCAAGGTAGTGATTATTTTAGTCAATATTCTTCGCTCATGTACACAGACACACATACACACACATGCACATGAATTCACCCAGTCTTTAATAAAGTTATACTTCTCCTCTGAATATATTTAGATAAAAAAGGATCAATTTTGTTAAGCAGCTTCTTTTAATTATTCTGTATGCTTGTATTATTTTTGTGGAGCATTTAGTTTCCTATTTCCACAAGATAGGAACTATTAATTAAATTATGGTTCCTTCTAAGTTACTTATGCTATACTCTATGTCCTGTGAAAATTAAATGATTAAAATATATGGATTAAATAAATATATCTAGGCAGCTTTTTCATTCATAATATTTTCAGTACCTACTGATTCATTTATAGTAATTCTTTGGATCCTAAGTTCACTATAGTATTGATGCTCATATTGCAGTGATGAGTGTACTACAAAATTCTGAAAAAAAGCAGAGAGTTAAACTACATAATATATTCTATTAAATAGTAACTCATAGTCACACTCGCTGTTGAAGTATACATCTTCTAAGTAATGACTGATTTTATCACTGATATCACATGATACAGATTAAAAACAATGTATATCAAGTCCTCTATTGCTTATAAAGGTGAGATAAAGAGTTTTATGTGAAAACTTGATTTCTGTTGACAGCTTGAATAAAACGAAGTATTTAATTTAGATTCATTCCTGATCGTGCATGATAGCTTTCATAGGTGGTTCACTTGATACTGTTGAACTTTCATGGTCATGGGATGTTCAAGTTACTATAGTCTTGCTTCACCCTGGACAGATTTAAATGACTCAAGTAGTCCTCTTCTTTTGATAACAGTAACAGTTACAAGAATGTCTTTCCTAAGTGAGGATTTGGAGACAACATAATTCTATCTGAAAGAACACTGAGTTTTTGAATTTTCCTCTTGATTTCTTCCCAGCCAATTTGTGAGAAAAGGCCTATCACAGAGCACATTGGGAGATAGTTTGAGGTTGTAAACTAAATCTTGAACTTTACATATAGCCAAAACATGGACCCAAATCCTCTTAAGTTGTCCTTGTAGTTTTTTCTTGCTGTTGTAGTTTTATGTTTAAGCGTCTTTGTTGTTGTTGTTATAGCCAGTAGACAAAATGTTGCTAGTCATTTTTTTTTCTGGTTTCTCTTTAAACTATGTGCAGTTTGGATGCCTGAAACAAGATCTAATGATAGATCTTCTTCTGTCAGTGAACTTCATCTTATTCTGTTGCTGGTGGTAGACTGGCCCAAGCAGAGTTTATTAGATTGTTTCTATAAAAGTTATTTCAAAGTAGAAAGTAGATGCATAGACTCATGGAATAGTTGAGAATGGAAAACATCTTTGGAGATCATCTCATCCAATCCTTATTCAGATTGTCAATCCTTACATCAGATTGTCCAGGACTGTATCAAGTCATGTTTTGACTCTTTAAATAGTTATTTTCTTTCTGGAAGTATTTTATTGTCACAGAAAATTGCACTTTTTCTTGAAAAACTAACATGCAGAAAATGTTGAAGTCTTTGCTGATTTCGCTTTATGGTACTGTTCATTGTTGAACATGCATTGTGTGCATTTATGTAGTGGTACTAGTTTAAAGCAAAAGTGGTCATATTTCTTAGCATGTAAAACTTTCATGTATCTCACAAAGCTTCCATGAGACATACCAATTAGTGCTCCTTTAACACTATGGAAGAGATCAATGTCTTGTTTACACTTATGTGCTTTTTCATTAGTCTTTTTTTTTAGTCCAAGCACCACAGAAGTTGAAGGGCAGGTGTTTTTACTCTCCTACTGCAAGGGGTTTAAGATATGTAAAGAAACCATGCATTTTGAAGTATAAATGCTGAAAGGTAGTTTGCACAGGATGAATCATAACAGGGAATTGGCTTAGAAGAATACAATATGAGGCTCTGTTGTGGATAATGCATTGCCTCTGCCAGCAGTGAGGCTTTTTCCTACTAGCTCAATGACTAGCATCTTCCATCTTCAGAGCTGGTTACTCCTAATCTGTGCATGCACATGCACACATAGCTAACATGTATTCAGTTTCTGTTTCAAGCCTCTCTACATTCTACATCCCTAGGCAATGAAATTCCTTTTTCTTTTTTTTTTTTTTTTTTTTTTTTTAAACTTAAAACAAACACATAAAACAAACCAAAAATCCAAACAAACAAACAAATGAATGATCTAATTCAGAACTAAAAGTTCTTTCTATATCTGTGTAAGTGACTTCATATGTATTCAAGCGTGCTCCAGAAACCACTGGTGGTTAGTTCATTATTGGCTGACAGTAAAACATCAGGAAAAACATCTCTCTATCTGTGACCGCTTTGTCAGGGGATGTACTGTCTTTACTCTCCTGTCTATATGCATCTTGGCATTTTGGCACATTTAAATCACTAATTAATGAAATGCAATTCTAATGTGCACAGCAATATTGGTTCTCACAGAATATTTAAAAACAAATAGATGATGTCGTCTCAGATAAAAAAACGGAATGTCATCTCCAAAAGGAGGGCGTTGTCCCAAGAATTTTATCTACAAAAATTCTTTTTCTAACACTGTAAGCCAAGTACTTTGAAAAGCAATCTTGTCACCATGAGGGTCTGTAAAACCATTTATGGAGATATACAATTCATAAGGCAGAATGATTAGCCTCTTAATTGGCTTGAGAAAATAAGCAAACACCTTCCAGAATTTCAGTTTAACTGAAATCTGGAATTACACAGACTTAACACTTTTAGGGGAAAAAAAGATCCAGTTTTTATTTAGTAAGAGTAGCAATATGGAGTGATTCCTTTACACTGGGCTTCTGAACAAAGCCATTTCTGAATATTTAAGTCAAGGCCAAGTAAAATAACAAATAATAAATGAATTGTGTGAAACTGTAAAATCACAAAATTAAAATCCATTTATTCAGAGATCTGAAATATGTTGATCTCTATTAAATCTGCAGGACATCTTGGTGCACAGTGAATTAAAGTGTTAAGAATGATACCAGCCATGAACATCAGAGACCTCATAAGACTTTACGTCTTCATGTTTTGAAACATCATTTAGTGTTTACATAATTACAAGAGTAAGTCTTGTTCTTGCAAAGTTCTATCTGATAAATCTGTGGCAATTAAAAAAGCAATAACAACAAACAACTCAGTTCATTCAAGAAGTACAGTGTTTTTGTAGATCAGTATGTTAACCTTGTTTGTACTTCACAGCCAAATGTTATAAATTTACAAGTGTGCAGCTTCTGGAGTTTTTTGCATACACTGTTGTTGCTTATTCACACATACAAAACAAAAATAAAAAACGCAGAATGTTGGTGAAAAATATGTTTGATTTGCACTCCGCTTTAGGATAGGAATTATTAAAAAATGAAAAAGCCTGTTCTCAGATGCAGTTTGTTACACAGAATTGTAGTTTCAAAAGTTGCTAATAAAAGTATTCAAAATCTTCAGCTGAAGGTTGAATTTAATAATAGACCATACTTTTAATGGTACTTACTGTATTCATTTCCTAAATGGGAAGAAGATCTTTTTTTGGATCCACTTAAGGATTATTTTTGGAACTACATTTTTTCTGATTTCATCATCATTTTTTGTAACAGTTATGCAAAATTCTGCTATACACATATATTGGGCAGATGAAATGGTTTGAGAAGGACATTCCAGAAGAGACATCTGAAATAAAGGAGAAAAAAACAAGTCTCTGATGTACAAATACAACTCCATCCTTGTATCTACCTCCCAAAGCATTGCCTGTGTTTAATTTCTCACCTTTCAAAATAGAACCACAGTGATTCTGTCCCTCCACTTTCTTCATAAATTGTAAATGAACCAAACTGAAGTTATTCTCAAATAGAAGTCTAGAGTACTTTGTAATGAGCTCATTTACAAGTAGATCTTCTAGACCTCTTGAAGCGCCTGGTGGAGTTATTCTATACTTTATCTTCAGTTTTTAGTATCTGGGTTTATTTCACTAATTTTATCTGCATTTCAGTAGCTGCATGTCAATTTGGCAATGCTTTGAAGAAGGAAGAGTATGGAGAAACAACGCCCAAATACAATCTTCTATGCCAAAATTTTGTGTTGAGATGCAGCACCAACTTTTATTAATCTCTCCTGCCTCAAGTTACAGCTTCATAGACTTCAACCTTTGGAGAGATTTCACATCTCATTCTGGATTTTAGTTGTGCAGTCTGGGCCTATTTGATGCCCAAGTCTAAGAAGTGAGTTTTTTTATGGTCTGGATTAATTACTTAAATTATATGTAATGTAAGCAATATAGACAAAGGGAAATATTGGACACATTCACATTTTATGCATCTAAGCATCTTTGGTTATATGAATAGGCTGCCCACATAGTCATTCAAGAGAGGAACTCTTACTTCTCCATCAGGAGACTCTTACTGTATTTGTAATTTAGGTTCTTAATTCACACATGGGAACTTATGGATCCTGGTGGTTGAAATTATCTGAGTGTAGAAAGGAAAAAAAGAACAGAATTCCTCAGTAAAGTTCACAATGAAAGGAATATTGATGACTTCCAGAACATCTATTTCTTCTTACTTGGATTTTCAAGTACAAGGATGTTTTTATAATGAACACAAACGTTTCACCAAGTAGAGCAAAATAAATGGTTACCGGTCATTCAGCACATGAGCAATCTTTCCAGGAAAGTCTGTACATTTTTGCTTGCAAAGGAAGGACGGTTGTAGAAGAATACAAAGGAAATAGTACCAAGTGAAAATAATGAAAAATAAGTATATTTCTGTATAAATAAATAAATAAACCGGTGTGGTGGTTTTACTCGGGTGGGCGGCTGAGCTCCACTACAGCCGCTCTCTCACTCCCCCTCCTCAAAGAGGAGCAGGGAGAAAATACGATGAAAGGGGCTCAAGGGTTGAGATAAGGATGAGGAGATCACACAGTAATTATTGTGACGGGCAAAACAGACTCAGCATAGGGAGATTGGAAGATTTATTGCCTATTACTAATGAGCTAAAGAAGTGAGAAACAAAGGAAAGAAACCCAAAGCACCTTCCCCCTCCATCCACCCTCTTCCACCTCCTCCCTCCCCCCGCAAGTGGCGCAGGGGAATGGGGAAATAGGGGTTATGGTCATTCTATAGGACTACTTCTCTGCTGCTCCTTCTCGTTCACTCTTGTCCCCTGCAGTCCTAGCTGAACTGATCCGGCATGGGCTGCCCACATGCAGCATCTCTTGAAAAACTGCTCCTGATATGGGTCTATACCATGGGGTCCAATCCTCAGGAGCAAACTGCTCCAACCTAGGTCCCCCATGGGCAGCAGCTCCTGCCAGGTCACTTGCTGCTGCGTGGTCTCCTCTTCACGACCTACAAGTCCGGCCCAAAATCTGCTCCGTCACAGGTCTTCCACAGGCTGCAGTCTCCATCGGTGCAGGTCCATCTGCTGCACCATTGTCTCCTCCACGGGCTGCAGCGTGGAACCCTGCTCCACCATGGTACTCCATGGGCTGCAGGTGGACAGCCAGACAGTTATGAGGGGAAAACAAAAAGCAAACTACTAAATATACATTATTTTAGCTTCTGATGGCAGATAAACTTATGAATATGCTGTCTATTTATTTATCCAATATTATTAGCTCTTTATAGTTACAACAAAAGAAATGAATGAGAGAAATTCAGAACTTAAAGCTCCTTATGTGGGGTAAATTAACATAGGTCCACTAAGCAATCCCCCCAACTCAATATCCACGAGTGGTCTTAACAGTCCATACAAACTAAAGAATTACCCAAACTTGCTTTGTGCAGAAACATGTACAATTAACCACTTTATGGTTTAGAAGATTAACATGACCTTTCTCACCTCTATTTATCCCTTTATTATTAGTTGAGGACCTCACAATTAAAATAGAGGAGAAAGTTAAACCTTTTAAAATTGCCAATGAATTTCTCATATTCACTAAGGTGTGTTTTAGGTAACAACTCATCTGCTCATCCAGACAGTGCGTAGCTACAAAGCAATGGCCAAAGGATAGGATTAAAACTGGAAAGTTTAGGACTGGTAGTGAAATGCTGGCAGCCCTAGCTCCTCATCTCCAGTAATGAGTTCAAGCCACACCCTTAGCTGGGGTGATCTGACATATCTCAACTGCTTGATTCAGTTTAAACATTATCATGCATATTTGCAGCTAACATTTTCCATAAGTTCAAGTTTTACTAGTAAACAGTATGAGGTTTCCATAGCACCTTATTAGCCAGTCCTTGAAAAGTTCTAGTTCAAGTGAAGCCAAAGCCCTGTGATGCCTTTTATAACCTGGAGAAATTTTATTGTGCTTCAAACCCTCAGAAAAGATCTTCTTCCTAATTATGGACAAAGCACAAAGTTAAAGAACAAGATTATTACTCCAAACTTGGGATTTCGAAGTCCGTATGCAAAGAAACATTTAATGAAGTTACAAAATGTAATTCAGAAAAAGTCCTTTGAGCTATCTGAGACTGGGATCTAAATTTGATTTTAGATGCAGACCAAATATTAAGCGTATAGCTAAAATGAGTATGTTTTCATTATGTACCAACTTGTCTGCTTTTTACTAAAACTGAAGCCACAACATTGTCAGAATAGTCAGGAAAATTTAGTTGAAAGATATTAAAGTCTTATAAATTCTATTATTACTAGAACTATTTTGGAGTAACATAGTTCCCACAGAATTGTTTTGCAAATAATTGGTCTCATTTTGGTAACTTCATACTAGCATTTCAGCAGCAGTATGATAAGAAAGAAAACTTGTACTATCAGTTAATTGTACGCAAGCCAACTATCAGAAATTAAATATTAAATGCAAATCTCTAACTTTTTTTTTTTTTTTTTTTTTTTTTTTTAAGCAGTAAATACAATTGACGTTGACATGTGTTCCTCTGTGTATACTTTAGGTTTCATTCATTTTAATTATGTTTATGATGCTTTATGAGCAGTTTAAATAAATACTGAGCAATGAATATGACAAATTAATAATATTGCTGTCATAATTCAAAGACAGCTGGAAATGCACATACATTTGTTCTTTTAATTTTCATGCTGTATTGTCAAAATGTAGATTATGATAAGTGTTCATTTGGGAGTTATTAATTAGTCCAAATTCCATCAGTAATATAAAGTTAAAAGTTTCTAATTGTATGAACACTTTGGGGTGATTACTTTATACTAAAAATGCACTGGATCACAGAGAGTGAAAGGAGAGACTGTGATTGTAAGATTAGAACAAAATACTGGGCAACGGAATACCTAATCATGGCTCTTGACATGTAATCACTGAATCATCTTTCCTAAGGGTTATGTTTGTTTTTCTATTTTTGTATCTGTCTAATGAAAAAAAAAAAAAAAAAAAAGCTTAAAAGTTATCATGATTCTTTCATACTTTTTTCACACCATTTTATTAAGTATTGCCATCACTCTAATCCTTGCAGAAGATTAAATTGACAGGTTAAACATGAAAATATTAAAAATAATATATAAAGACAAAGTAGATCTCACACTGCCCATTGATGAAAACATAAACTAGCAAAAACAATGTTGCCATCTTCTTGATTCTGGGCAAATGCTTAGTCTAAATTTGTAAACATAGTCTTCACAAGGCAAATATTTACATTTAACATGATCTGTTGTTAACTGAAATTCCTTTGGCTGGGTTTCTGTTTAGCTGCTTAATTTATATTTATATTTTAGTAATTTAGTAATGTCACTCTCATGAGTGACATTAAATAAACTTTCTGTATTTTCATTGACTTGAAGTTTTTATAAGCTTTATCTGGTAGTGCATAACCTATTGTATTTTAAAGAATTAAGTTATCGGTTTTTATAGTAATAGCTAAGTAGAGTACGAATATGCTGTCTGTTGCCCTTAAAGAAAAATCATGTCACTGTAGTGTAATGTGACATAGAAAGGGGTCTTTTTGTCTTTTCAATTTTTTTTTCAATCCATCAGCTGAATTGCTAGACTGGTTTTAATTCTAACATATCTGCACTCTGTGCCACCTACCTCTAGGAAAAACAAAACAAAACAAAAAGTCATAATCTATACGTAAGGGATAGGATATATGAAAGTACAAAAGAATATTTAGGGAGAAGTGATCACAAAAGGGAAGCAGATGCAATGCATGTTTTTTTAGCTAAGTCATATTTTTTGCACAATTATTTTTTCGCTTGCTTGCTTTTTAAGAGGATTGATTCTGTATGCATGATTTTAAGTAGTGAACTGAAATGAAAATCTAGGGGTTAAATCTTACAAAGTCAGGATGCTTCTCTCATTTGGATTGAAATGAATAAATATTTGGATTTCTGGAAAATCTAGAAAAACATTATAAAAAAAATTATCATCTCTTGTTGGAAGGGACTTGAAAATATCAAGTCCAGTATGCACATTCTTAGAGTCAGAGAATAATTAAGGTTGGAAAAGACCTCCAAGATCATCTGGTATAATCATCCCCCTACTGCTAATGTTACCCACTAGTCCATGTTCCTAAGCAACACGTCCAACCTTTTCTTAAACAATCCCAGGGACAGCAACTCCAACACCTCCCTGGACAACTTGTTCCAATGAAAAACTACTATTCCTGAGAAGAATTTTTTCCTAATTTCCAACCTGAATGTTCGGAAAAGTGGCCGTGAGATTTTTGTTTTGGTGTAAGGTATTTCTAATAAAACCAAAAATTGTTATAAATAATTTGAATTTTAGTGAAATATTAACTCAGTTCAACTCAGATATATGACTAGATGGAGCTGCATTTTAGTGACAAATGGGATTTCTCAAGCATTTTAGGAACTAACAAGTTAAAAGTCACTGTGATATGTGTGGGACTATTGTTATAGTGTTATCTGAAACACAGTCAGAAAAAAGGTAATATTCTGGTATATTTCTATTAAGCAGAAGAATGTCAGGTAAAAGGTGTTTTCCTGAACTTTATAGCTGTCTACACTGGCTATTCTGTAGCTGTATAAAGTCATGGCTATTGTGTTCTCTCATAGACAGTTGATTTCCAAATCAAACTTGTACTCTAAGCAATTTCCCCATCTTTCTAAATAAGCCAAAGAAGGCTTCTACCTGCCATAGTTTACATCTGCAACCTTTGGTGTGCCCACACATATCAGAGAGAGAACGTGTGCGAGTACCTGGGTTGCATTTTCTAATACAGCTGCTTCAGATAAAATGCAAGACCTCAACCCCTTTTGCATTAAAAAGAAATTGCTGTCTCATATAAGGGTGCTGGACAATGGTTTTCTCTAGAGAGAAGGCTTGGGCTTGAAGTACTTTGTGAAACCGCAGGTGCTTCGGTTCTTTTTTGGAACCCAAACCATCTTTCTTTCTAAAACTTATTTATTTAAAAACAAACAAACAAAAACAGGAAAATATTGAACTATGTAATATAATGCATAATGTTGCATATGCATAATCGAGATAGGCACTAGTCCATAGGCATGAGGATCACTGCAGTGGATCCCCTTGTTACTCCCAGCTTCTGATCCTATTAAACTCCAGGAACAGTTCCCTAGCTCTTCTCACATTGACTTTGATGGAGATACTAAATAGTTTGACTAGCTGAACATATGTATTTTTTTCTTAGCCTATGTTTACATTTGCTGAGACTACAAGAAAACTGTATTTGCATATTTTGAGCCTATGTGTGTTGTAGTAAGAGAGTGAGAGCTGTATGAAGGCCTTGACCACTTTTTATTCAAATATTACATAGAAAATCTCCAGTGCAGCAGAAGAGCAAGAAGAGGTTCCCTGTTGCTTCCCCATTTCCCCAGGAAGCATATACAATCTAAAAGGAGAGAAAGTGCCTAAAAGAATCAATCTCCACTTCACTATGTTGATCTGTTTTGTGCTAAAACTGTTATGCACAGTCTATTTTTCATATTTCACCTTCTATGTGTAAAACCAGATTTTTTCTCTGAAAGCATATGTCTTTTACTCTTTTAACTCTGATTTCAAATTATTTGTTTGTTTTCTCTTTGTTGTTGTTGGTACCCACTGGATTTCAATACAAGATTGCTTTTTATCCACAGAGCCAGTCTCTGCAGATTAATCCAAACACAAGAACATTTTGTGAAGCTTCTGAACAATTGAAATCTCAGAATTTCTAAGGTGGACTTTGGATGAATGCGCATCTTCCCTGCTGTTGCTGCAACTGTTACAGTTGCATATAAAGATTTTTCCCATTAGAGTTTCAGTGTGGAAAGGTCACAAACTTCACTTTGAATTGACACTGAGAAGTGTATCTATTGAGAGATGCAGAACGATATGCATTTGCAGGATGTTAATAACCTGCACTAAGCTTTGAATCTGAATGGAAGCTCCTCTTTCTGTAAACAGAGAAACAAAACCACTTATCTAAATGCCAGATGTATAGAAAACACTATATATATTGTCCTTAAAAAAAAAAAAAAAAAAAAAAAAAAAAGAAAAAAGGAGATTGAAAAGGATATACCAATGATCTGGGTGTTTCAGTAAAATATTCTTGCTCACTGTTCCAGTTGTGCGTTTTGTTTTATAGGGAATTTTACTATCTTATTTTTTCCCTACTTTGAAATTTTTCTTTTAGTTAATGCTGTTTTAAGTCCTGTGTGTCCTGTCCTATCCATTCCACAACTTCCCCCTCACCCCCCAAAAAAAAGTATATCTAGGGAATTAACCATGTTCTGATGAAAAATTTCCAGACAGCTCTGCTGACTGTAATCCTAATCACAATCCCATTTAGCAAACTCAGTCATTCTAGTTACTAGTACTAAACAGAGAAGGGCTGACCCACAAATAATAGAAGGGAATTATGCAAGAATGAGGTTAAAACTTTTGAACAAATATTTAAAGTTATTTTAAAATATTAAATCTGATTTTACCTGGAATCCTGCTTAATCTAGTGTTTTAAATGCTACTCCTTTAATTATTTCACACCTTCTACTCTGATTTGAGCATTTTCTACTTTTTTGTATAAAATTTAATTTCTTTTAGCTTCTTGTTTGAAAAAGAATGGGTTTTTAAATTACTGTTTTATATAACTAAGTCTCCTATGAGATCTCATCATCTATTGTTGCATTTTTTATGCTTATATAAATGTGCTGGTAGAAGCCTTATTTGACTTTTTTACCACAACAGTTAGTAAAAGTATTTTAAAATACAATGTCTTAAAAGTACAAAGTCCAGTGAAGTCAGTGGGATATCTACTCTTGGATTTTAAATCAAGGTCTGCATATAGTCTGTCTATAAATCTATAATGACTACTTATAAATTTATATTCATATGAATTCCCTGTGCTTCAGGACACAAAAATTATGCGTTTTCCCAAAGTCACACCCATATTCTTCAACTGAATGAAAAATTTAATTTAAGCTTGAATTTAAATTAATTTTGATTTTTCAGAAATAAGTCTGTTTCAGAGATTTCAGAGCTTTGGTGCATATGCAGATTCCTTTATAATCTGTAGCCAGGGGTTACAAATTACCTGGCATTGGCTCTACATTTGCTCTACAAAACCTACCTGAGCACACATTCTTGTCAAGCAGCATCCTACAAAAAATCTCTGAGAAAATATATTAGTCTTTCACTAGAAGGTAAAACTGCCTCCAGGTACATTGTGTTTTCTATGGAAGCCACAGAACAAGCCTGAGACTGAAGGACAGAACCTGCAGTGCTCTGGTATGGGCTAACTTGCTGCTCTGTGAGACTTTTTGTGCCCAAACACTTGGTGATATGATATATGCCAGAGCTACTGTAGGAAGAGAGAACATTTTATACTTACGTGCTTGGTATGGCTTTTCAAACTATAGTGTGAAGGATGGGGCAACTTCTTCCTTTCTTGATGTGCTTTTATTTTTTAATAAAAATACCTGGATATAGTCAAATTTTGATGTGTTGTTACTAATCTTAGTTGTTAGTCATTATGTTTCTAGCCTTGCTGCTATAGAGGCAGTGGGGCAGTTTGTTTTTCATGCTGAAATGTAGCAGACTGGGTCTGCAGCTGCTAAATCCAGGTCGTTGGCATGGAGTAGCTTCTTTTTGCCACTGCTGATGTGAGTATTTATCTAGTTAGGATTTTTGGAATGTTTTTCTATAGGCAAGCCATGAACCATGGCTTTCCAGATGAACAATGTTTTTCACAGCTCTTACTATGGATCCTTAATGCTTTTATGTCTCTTCAACACTGGTCTGAAGTTCATCTGAAAGGTCTCCTGGTAATCTGTTCTCATTGCCAAGTTTCATAATAAAGCCTCAGATGGTCTGAGTTTTTCATGATTTGAGATTTCGTAACCTGAAGTTTGTACAGCGTGTTTTGAGACATTTAAATCCATGGTTTCAGCTGATTTTACTCCTGAGACTTTCATAAATTCCATTAGGGCATTAGAGGAACAACTGTAGGAGAAAGAGGACTGCAAAATACCTCCGTCTGGAAAAGAGATTTTCAATAGTTTTTTTTTTTTTTTTCCTGTACTGTCCAGATAAATCTAAATTATAGAGGGCACTAATTTCATTTTAAGCAATTTGAGCAACTCATTTGTACCTGCAAGTTTTTTTGGAAGGTTTTCTTAGTATTTGTTTACACAATATTATTGAAATAAGTTCATCTGAATAATTTGAAAGGTAAATTATTAAATGTTGGAAAAGACATTTTTTTTCAGAGCAAAAAGTACCACACTACAGTTTAGCTGGAAAATTCTCATCATTAGGAGTCTCAGTAAAATATATTGAAAATATTTTTCTGCTTGAATAGTTATTTTATATTTAATTCCTCTATAAGCATTTCAGACAGAATTAAGCTTCAATATATTGTTATCAGCTACTTTAATTTTTACTCAAAGCATTCATGAACATGTGCAATGAGGAAACTGATGTTCTTTAACATGCTTAGTGATATGTCTTTTTTTTTTTTTTTTAGTTTTTAAAGTGCTTCTATGTGTAGGGATTTCAACTTACTCTCATAGTGATAACTTATTACCTTAATTTTCTTTTTATCCATCTATCTATCTACCTACCTATCTATCTATTTATGATTAAGGCAGTTTTCAAGGGCAAAAGTTTTGTACTATCAGGAATTCACCATTAATATTAGATCAGCTTTTTTTCTTAATATACTAAAGATTATTTCTTAATATGAAATTCATTTGCCGCTGTATTCTGAGAAAGTATTTATGTCAGTATGTTAAACATAATGAAATACTATAATAATTCTTTTTTTTCTTTTTAATTGTTTCTATGGAAATTTAAAAATAGATCTTTTTTTTTTTTTTTTTTTTTTTGGTAGATATGTTCTTAAATGTTACTTTCAAATATACGGATTACTTCAAATACATAGATACTGTCCATACTGAAAATTCAATGACACAGTCCCTATTAATATAAATACAGTTTTCATAGGAATTATCTGTCCCTTCACATAATATAAGGACCATAAAAACTCTGATGTCTCAGTGTTATGAGTAAAAGGCACATGATTAGAGGAAAATCTTGTGGATACATTTTTCATCTGACATTGCACAAAGCAATATACTTAAATTTAGAAAAGGACTGAAATACAAAAAACATAAATACTGAACCACTGTGGTTATACCAAATAAAATTTGCAATGAGGCACGTACAGATGCAGAATTCATTTCCATTCATGACTGATGATGGCACAGCAATCATTCATAGCTGTGCTGTGCTCTGTCACTCACAAGTTATATATAAGGTCATCAGTAATGACTAGAAATGAATAATGCATTTACAATCACTTCATTCAATATCTTTTGTCCTGTACACACATCTTGAAAACAGGTCTCCCTGTAAGGTCAGGACCTTATGAAAGACATGTAGCATTCATAAATAATTAAGTAGATATTTAGGCAGCTGTAATTTTAGTAATAATTTTTGTTTATAGTTGTTAATAATCATGTAGTTTTTATATTCATGTTGGGCAGATGGAGAGAACACTGAGTCAATAGATAGTCCTATGCTGAATTCAACAAGCTTTGATTTAAGCTTAATATCCAGATTTTGGCTCTCAATTGCTGAACTATTGAATGAGCATGTGTAGGATTGGAGATAGCTAAGGAGTCCACTTAGTCTTCTGTCCATGGGTCAAAAAGTAACAGGTAAATTCTTTCCCAGAGACAGCATCTGCCCAATTAAAATATTAAAGAAGAAAGGTAGACCTTTGTCATTTTGCTACAATTGGTTAAACCCCTCCTCTCCACAAACCCTAATCCCAATCCCTCTGTGAGAAAAGTGAGAAATGAATGTGGAGGGTCCCCAGGAGCTAAACATCCTTGCTGGCTGCAGTGTCAGGTCAAATAGATTTCTCCAAGGATGGTGATATACAGAAGGAACCACCAGTCAGTGAGGGTAGATTTAGATTGTGCAAGGTTTGAGTTTGCTCATCACATAGTTGTTAGAACTTTTTCATGCTTCATCACTGACCTTATGTTCTTGATTCCAAAGGGTTGCATTCTAACAACATTTTCCTTCTTTCAGCTTGATTTACATTCAGTGGGCTGACACAGCACCGATTTTGCTTCCATCCTGCTACAGCAAAGAATTCAGCTGAAGAGCTCAGTGTGAATAACAGCCTCTTAGTTGCCTTATTGTATACTACCTCAAAATGGTCTCTTTAGTCCAACAACAAGTACAATAAGTGGACATTAAGGACAAAAAGTCATCTGTAATCTGTGCCTACCTGCACAGATGAATATGCTTTATATGCAAGATAATGCCAGATTTGGGTTTGTTTTGAATGAGGTTCTGTGGAGGAAAAAGGGAGGATTGGCATAAACCTAATTCTGAGAAATATAATCAGTATGAAAAATGTCATCTCATTTCCTTTCAGAAAGTTTGTCACTATCTTAAAAAGAATTTGTACAGGGCCAACATACTTATTAAAATTCATAAGGTCTTAACTTACCTAGCTATGTCACCAGCTGTCAGGCTGTTTTTTATGTCTCCATTTCTACAATCTCATTCTCACATGAAAATGGGTTGGTTTTGAATGTGGTAAATAGAAAAATGATGTCAATTTGATTTCTCTGTTCTCTGTTTATCTTATTCTTTGTCAATCACTTTAT
Source organism: Heteronetta atricapilla (assembly GCA_011075105.1). Lineage (NCBI taxonomy): Eukaryota > Metazoa > Chordata > Aves > Anseriformes > Anatidae > Heteronetta > Heteronetta atricapilla. The sequence goes on from CM021732.1 coordinate 85,778,406, forward strand.
TTACGTTATGCATCCAGAGCCCTTCAATTCTCTTCTTTTGTTCCACTTATCGTTTTTATTGCATATATACACACTCATCTCCCCCCCCACCCACAAACACACATATATAAAGTCTTGACACATAGCACTGACAAGCCCCTCAGATCACCATGATAAACAGAAGTGACACTGAAAATGTCACTTCTCTATTCAAATAGTTCTTTAGCTTCAACACCAAGATAAAATATTTTTTGCCTTTTTATTTCCCCACTCTCATTATATGTGCAAGTGACTTGAAGTATGAAATCTTTTCATTCCTTAGTCATGAAAACCCTATTTTTTTCCCCTGTAAAGACATGTTTTGTTGTTGTTGTTTAAAACTTCTTTTCTGAACTCATCTGAAAGATGTGATGTTAGAAAATACTCAAAGTTAAAAGTAGTGTTAATGTAAGCCCACCTAATATTACAAAAGAATATTACAGAAAGGAATTTTTTCTCAGAAATGGCCTAAGATAATACTGGAAAAGTTGAGGTAAGCCTTCACAAGAGCTTGGTGCCTTAGAATTTGGTCTCACTCTGCTGATACCTTCACCTTTCTCAAGTTAGTGCGAGTTTTGATATGGTACTTTAATGGTACCATAGTTTAAAAATAATTACTATTTCTGCATACTCCTTACCCAGTATTATTGGAAGCTGTGTCTAATGCTGCTGGTGCATCCTGAAAGGACAGCTAAATGATTATAAAGTATACAGGGAGGGCGTCCTTTGAAAGTACTCCTGCATTATTAATAGACCAAGCTCCCTGTACAACAGTGCTATGAGGTAAGTTTGATACCTTTTTATCTACAGATAAAATTAGCTGGGGTTTGTTTCTGAATTGTTGTTTGCTGAATTCTGGAATATTCTGTTTAATTCTCTTTACACTCCAGGGGAAGCTGTGCTTCCTCATTCTGACATTGTCACCAGATTCATTCCCCACTGTCTGGCTTTCTGTATCATTTACCACTGCTGCAGATGTTTTGTTGCCTAGGTAACATATTCCATTCATTTCCACTTTTGTTCTAAAAAATCATGAGACCCTCCTTAGTGTATATCTGTGTCCCTGGAGGTGGACTGAGCTGCTTGGGTGTTTAATTAATGGGGCCAGAAGTCTGTGGTCCTGAGGTGAAACTTCAGCTCTATTTTTTTTTTTTTAATTATTATTTTCTTTCTTTCTTTCTTTCTTTCTTTCTTTCTTTCTTTCTTTCTTTCTTTCTTT